>CALSCQ010000764.1:0-81112 GCA_943704525.1 Pigoraptor vietnamica
CCCCCCGCCGCGCCCTGCTTCAGCTTAGAACATACCCTATCTGACCCTGGAGACATTGGTCACTTGCATATTGCTTGGTGTACAGCCACACCTAAGCACCGCGTCTTTCGACCCGACAGGCAGCGGCAGTGGTCTCTGGGGATGGGTGGCGCGCGTCGCCCGCGGCGGACCCGCGCACTTTGAGCTTGATGATCCCTCCTTGTGAGTGTGTGCTGCTTTCGTTCCACTCTACGTGTTAGGTCTCCGGTGACTGCTGACGTCTGTTGTTCGCTCTCTTGCTCGCATGAGAGAGAGGCACCTCCATGTTATTAATGCTTCTCGCACATTCTCTACGTGCAGCGCGACGAGGTCCTCTCTCTACGGCAGCATCGCGCTCGCACTGGCGCAGACTGGCAAAGCGCCCTACACTGTCGACGAGGCTGCCACCGTCTTCCTTGTCGCAAGTATCGTCTACCACGTGATTGCCGCGGCAACGGGCTACTGCGGCAATCCGTTCTTGCCCCTCGAGCTCATTCCGCGCGCCCTGCTGGGGCTCGGTGCTGCGACGGGCGCATCTGTCGCACACTCGGGATCGGCCCACGCGCACACAGCGGCTGCCGCCAAGAAGGAGGAAGCCGCGGAAAAGAAGAGCGCGGCAAGTCCCTCCGGTCACAAGGGCAAGGACAAGCAGCACTGAGCACGCTGAGCATACGCGGTGCTTGCAATTCCTCTGATTGCGATGAATGTTGGATCATGGACTGATTCGAACAAATGTTGACGAACAGTGTTCATATACTCGTAACCCTCAGCCACAACTTTTGTTTCTACCGGAGAGCGAGGGGGAGAGTGCAGCCTCTATAAGCGACAAAGGTAACGAGAGTGCTCACGCAATCGACATCGACAAACGCACGCAAACACAACCGAGTTCACAGGTCGACATCATGGAACGTCTCGCGCGTGGGCTCGCCGCCGTTGCCCAGCACGTCCTCGTGCGAGCGGCTTGCGAGCTTCGACTGCTGCGGCTTGTCTCCCTTGGCGTTGCTGGCATTGGCGGCGGGCGGCGCGGCCTTGTTGCCGATTTGGCTCTGGATCTTCGAGACGATCTGGTTCTGAATCTTGTTCATCGTTTGGAGGAGGTTGGACCCCCTGCGGCACGCAAACAGGGCCGTTTGCGTAAGGATGCACACACGTTTGGGAAAAGAGCGGAAGTGCGGATAAGACCACATTGTGGCATGTGCGCACCGCTCACACACACCTTTCGAGGACGCCCTCGACCACAGTGTAGCCATGCTTGCTCCCAAAGGTCGCAAACTTGTCGCAGATATCGTCCGTCACAACTGCGCGCAACAGAGACACACCATCAGATCATGACACGTCGATACCAATGCGCACATGCAGCGGAATCAAATCGTCGCGCGATACACACACTCGCGAACCGTGTATGGAGCTCAAAACACAAAACAGTGGGATGTAATCTACGCACCCTTCGCATCCTCCGACGTGCGGCTCACGGAAACGCGCAGCGTGTGCTCCACGAGCGATCCCTTCGTTCCACTTCGCGGCCGCATCGACGGCGATGCCACGGGCGCCGGCGCGGCCTGAGGCGATGCGTGCGCAACTTCGCCGTCACGAGGAGCGGTCGACATCGGCGTCATCTCAACGGGCGCGCTCGGCGGGGACGTCGCGAGCAGATCGCCCGCAGAACCCCTCCGCACGGCGGCGTTGTTCTGCGATGACGAGCCTGTTCCAAACAGCCGCGCAAACGCCGCAGTCGCAGAATTGAACGTCTTGCGCGTCGTGGACGGCGACGAGGCATTCGAGGGTGGATTCGCAGGGGCACCGAGCGAGGGGGACGGGGACGTGGCCGTCGCAGGCGCGAGCGCGCCCACCTCCGCCGACGCCTCGGGCTGCTTGACAGGCGACGTCGTCGTTATGGGTTGTTGTACTTGCGGTTGTGCCTGAACAACGGGTTGGGCCGGGGCAGTGGTGGCGAGCAGGGCCGCATCTGCCTGCAGCGCCGCCGCCGCCGCCTCGCTCAGAGTGATCTCGGGCACCTTGTCCGTCGCTGCAGGTGCGGTCGCGGGGGCGAGTTGCGGGGATGTGGGTTCTGTCGTGGGCGTCTGCGAAATGTCGGTGCCGCCCTTCGAGCCAGTGTATATGCGGAAGCCATACTGCTTGGCGACGGCGCGGCTGGAGAGGAGTCCACTCAGGTTGCCGCGACTTGTGCTAAAGTTGCCTGTGAGAGGGAACAAGGACGCACTTGAGCACAGCAGACACGCATGCGTAGTCTCAAACTCGGACCCAAAGCACAAGCGGACGCAACTCGGCAACGGCGTCAACAGCACACGTTCTGTTGCGTCCAGACAGATCGCACGCACCCTTCTTGATCAGCCTGATTTCCTGCAGCGGAATGCGCACAAACGACTCGACCGTCTCGGCGTCGAACGAATAGTCGGCGACGTAAAACGCAGAGTCCGTGAGGAGGAGAATCACATCGCGCTCCGTGCCCGAGCTGAAATAAAAAATAGGGGACGACGGTCGTCAGCACGGGTCGCACTGCGTGCACACACATCCACACACGTGTGTCCGCACACAACGCCGCACACGTGTATGCACGAAAAACCACCAGCATCTCCTAAATCAAGAGAAGCCAAGACGATGCTCGTTATTAGATGCTTGCCCACGCACCTATCCACCTCAACGAGGCTCCACCCGCCCATCTGCACCTCCGTGTTCGGCACGAGAATCGCCTTGCAGCACTCGAGCGCGTCGGCGTACGAGTCCTCGCGGAACTTGTCCCACTCCTCCTCGGTCGCCTTGTGCATCGCGCCCGCGGGACCTTCCTCCGCCACAGCCGCCGTCTCGGCAGACGACGACGCGAGAATGTCCTCGGGCGTCGCGACGTTCAGCTGGAGGTCGATCACGGCCTGCCGGTAGACGTCGCGAAAGTTGTTCATGAAGTAACGCGCGAGCGAATTGTAGCCGTCGTTCATCATTCCGTGCCAGTTGCGCTTGCCCGTGCGCGTAAAGTCGCTCTTCATCGCTGAGGTGCCTGCGTACTGCCGGCTGATCGCGTCGCCGTTGTTCGCCCACGCCTCCTGAAGCGCCGCGGCGCCCTCCCCGGACACGGACTGTTCCGGCGAGAGAATGCCGAACCGCATCAGCTGCGCCGCAAACGCACGCCGCGCAATCGCGCTCTGCACCACGTTCGTCCTGTCCAGACAGTCGAGACAGTTCGTCCGGCACACGCCCTGCTGCGCGCACAGCAACTGGCCCGTCGGGCTCACCCACGCGTGCCGCATGTCGGCGAGCCGCACGTCGAGCTGGTCCATGAGCAGCGACACGTTCTCGTACTTCATCCCCTTGCAGTGGAGGTGAAAGTCAAACTCATAGTACGTCACGTCGTCGGACCCCAGCCGCAGCACGTTGTCCGCAAACGCATTGCACAGCATCGTCTCCTGCCCGCCCGTCCGCTCGAGCAGATTTACAACGACGACCTTCGAGCCGTAGCGGGCCACCTCCGAGTTAAAGTGCGTGCGGAATGCAGCGAGCGTCTCGTTGGCCGTTTTCGTGGGATCGAGGCGCGCGAGTGGGCGGTACTGCCGGCCAGTCTGCGTCCAAAACACGGGGACGGACCCGCGTATCTGCACAAACGAGCTCGTGTGGCCCTCAAACCGCACGATTTGCTCCGTCTCGACAAAGTTCGCCACGTTGCCCTCAGCGTCAATGCCACGCCTCCGATAGCGCGTGCCGGCGCGGTAGCGGCTGCGACGGGATATCACGGCGACCTCAAAGTCGCTCGTCCCGATGCGGCACTGGATGAGAGACACGTAACCCTGCACCACCGGCAGCACCCAACGGTCCGCGGGCTCCTCCTGCGCATGCCCCTCGACGTCGACGCCGCCCTCCACGAGCGAACCGCGGCGGGACGCGACGAGCGACCCGATCAGATCGAGGCACATGGCCTTGTTCCAGAAGAAGCGGTCGTCCGCGCGGCGCCACAACGGCTTGGGCGCGAGGATGCCACCCTTCATGCCCGACTTGTTGTTGGAGGCCGCGGTGCGCTGCACGCTGTTGGTGAGGTCGTAGTCGTAGCTGTAATAGAAGCAGCCGCTGTCGTACATGCGGCGCAGCTCGCGAATCAGGCGCTGCTCGAGCTCTCGGCGGAACTTGAGCTGAATGTCGGGCTGTGCGAGTGGGTTGGCGTTTGAGGGTTGACGATGGCAGAAGAAGGGTAAGCCATCTTGCCTTCCGTGTTGAAGCGATGCAGCATGCATGCACGCCGCTCAGGAAACATACGCAGTACATGATGCAGAGCCTCCCGTCCCCCCAACCCAACCCACACACACACACAACTCCCACCGTCAGCGTGCGCCCGCGGTCCTTGATGTTGTCCATCGGCAAGTTCAGCGCGAGCGCCGTCTTGACAGAGTCGAGCGTCTTTGATATCATCTCCTGCACCTTCTCATTCGTGTTGCGCTGCGGTCCAGGCGTGCTGGTCGGCGTCATCGCCCCAGACGCAGTCCCTCCCGCAGCAGCCGTCGTCGTCACTGGCGGCGTCGCGGCGTTGCCGTGTGCCGGCGATCGATCGGTGGCAGCGGGGGGTGCCGACGGCGCCGGTGCAAGGTCCTCGCGCTGCGCAGGGCGCGGGCTCCTCGCACCGGCCGTCGTCGGTGTCTCGCGACCATCGCGAACCTCCTTCTCCTTCTCCTTCTCTTTCTCGTCGCCATCCTGCACGTACGGTGTGTACGTTAGAAGGGCAGTCCCCTCTCTTTGAACGGTCGCACATCCGCAGTGCCCTTGGAAAGAACACAAAGGTGCGAAACAAAGTGCGCATGACAAACGCCGCCCACGTGCCTGCATGTCGGAGAGCGGGTCGACATCCTTGAGGAGGGGAAGCACGGCGATTTTGCCGATGCGGAAAATCTCGGCGTCCGCAATCTTGCCCACGCGCACAGACTCCGTGATAACGACAAGGCGCCAGCCTAAAGCGGGCACAAAGTAACCTCAGCATGGAAGACAACTGTACGGCAGTCGTTGTTGCGTGTGGACAGCCACATGCAAAATTAATACACGCACAAGAGCACGGAGCACGATTGCCCTTTTCCGTGCACATCGTCACAAATGGCGACCCACCTGAAAACATGCGAATCTTCCCAATAACGCCGTGAATTTCGCCGACGAAAACAGGGGCGGTGAGCGAGGCGCTCGCCGAGGATTCCTCTGAGCGACCCAATGAATAAGCCACGAGTTACGTTACGACTGTGACCTTCCTTGCGCAAACAAACCTCAAAACACAAAAGCACACCATGCATTTTCCCGATCAAAAAAAAAAAAAAAAACGAACCTTCGCCTAGAGGGTCGAGAAAGGGCCGTCCCGGGCGAAGCGTGCCGTCCACGCGGCTGCACCGCAGCGTCTCCTCGACATCGTCCACCACAATCACATATTCGTCTGGCGCCGCAAACAGGCGCATAGACACTGCGGGCGCCATCCGCAGCTCCATTGGGCGCGCCGCAGCGCTTCAGGGTGTCGTGTACACGGCCACTCTGCAGAAGCAATTGTCACAATCGATTTTTTCCACGTGGACTTGGAGTGTGTTCGCCTTTTCTCTGTTGGGCGCACGTCGAAGCAAGCAGTCTTCGCCGTGTCTTTGAAGCCGTGTGAGAGTAAGAGAGGGGGAGAGAGCGCGTCTAGAGTCTCCGGTGAACGTAAAGCGCATAACAGCGAACGACGCGCTCACCGAGAAGAGTTGTTGTGGGCTGAAATTGAACCCACTGACGCGTCAGTAAGGACCCACTCGGACTAATCTGTCTGGACCCCCGTGAGTACCCCTGGTCTGGACATTCCACCACGACACCTTTGGACTCCCTCGCATACCGGCCAAACGCCAACACGGCTAGGCAACTCGTATGAAATGAAGAGTGTGTTCAGAGGAATATATGTGCGAGGCACCGTTGCGAAAGAACAAACGACCTACGATGGAAATGCGCCCATATGAGGGAGAGATGCAGGCAAGTAGTGGGCCACGGCAGACCGCTACGGCGCAGGCCGGCCGAGTCGCGCTGTGCCGTATGTGTAACAGAGTTCAACTGCTTCCTTTGTGTGGAGATTGCTCATTTTTTGCGGTCGCAGTCTGCCGAGTCTGCAACGCGGCGTCTTCGGGCGCTTTGCTGTCGCATCTTGTCCCTCTCGCACAGCATGAGAGCGTGCAACGCGGCACTTGCAGAGATGGGAATCGCAGACCAAGGTACGGAAACGTCCATTTTCGACCGAGTTGAAAGCTTCTTCAACAAGGGCTGTGTGAGCACAGAGTGGCGTAGGGATACTGCTCTGAATAACTCAGCGGTATGGGCGTCTGGGACAGGTCGGCAGCATCTGCGAACGTCGCTACGGCAGTGCCAGGGGACTCTCCTCGCAAGCGTCATCCGGCTCATCAATGTCGTCTCCGAGCCCGTGGCAGACGACGTGATCACCGACGTCGAGACAGTCGCCGACTATTGCATTCGCTTCATCGAACTCTTCTGCAACGTTCTCAGCACGACGAGCAGCGACAGCGTGATACCAGTAACGGCTGCGGCATAGTAAACAAGCACGCCAACGCACACAACAAGCGCATGTCGGGCAAACGCTGCGCCATACATTACACAGTCACAGACTGAGCCCGCGGGAGCACGCTGTGTTCGCTGCCAGTTAGCGCGGACACAAACGACCCTCCCGGAGAACGCCGCAACGCGCGAGCGACACGCAGCAAGCGCAGCGATCACCAACGGCACCTGCAACGACGAGCCGGCACAAAGACGACGCCACGCGCCACAACACGGCACAAGAGCGGAGAGAAAACGCGCAGCATCGGCGCTCGTGATAAAGCACAAAGAGAGTGCAGCCAAAGAGAAAGTGAAACGCAGCCACAAATCACCAAACACAGAACGCGCAGAGCCTGCACCGGATGGTGACAGAGAGAAAGCCGCCGGTTCGTGCACACGCACGCTCATCCCACAACCGACGCCGTCCGACTGCCCCGTCGATCGGCCCATCTTTACACTACACGAGGACGCGCGCCCCCTCGACACCACCGCCATTAACGCCCGCGCACGACCCGCACACGAGGCCACCAGCGACGCCGGCGACTTCGCTTCGCCCGACACGTCCCTCACTTGTCCTGGGCGTAGAGGAACAGGTTGTTCGTCGCGGCGACGGCGATGATGTTTTCCCGCGGATGCCAGGCAGCGTGGAGGATCTTCCGGTTGAAGTCGATCGTCTCCACGTTGATGTCGTCCTTCGGGCGTTTCTTCGACGCGGCAATCTTCTTGGGTGATGTCACGCGGATGGGCTTCTTGGCCACCTTCGAGGCCTCGAGGCACACGTCGTTCTCGCCGTCCTGGTCAATGACGTGGAACATGTTGTGGTACGAGCCCGTGACAAGCGCCCTGTTGGCACGGAGAGAGAAAAGACGACAGTCAAGGAGACTCACGGAGTGAAGCCACAAACACGCACACAAACACGCACACACGCACAGAGCCAAAAAGGCTCACACGGCCACGCGAGCAGAACAACAAAATGGTGTGCGGCGGATACTGGTCGTTGCCGCCCCACGCGCACTCAAACTTGTCGAAGATGCAGTCGTTCTCGTAGAGGTCGCACAGCTTACTCCGCAAGTAATCGTGGATCGGAAACACCTGGACGGGCTTCTTCTCCATCGCAATGTCCCAAATCTTCACCGTGAGGTAGTCGCGCGCGAGAATGTACCGCCCGTTGTTGCTGAAGCGCACGTCCGAAATGGAAGAGATGATCTCCGAGAAGAACGACTTGTTCGCGGGATCCTCCTCCTCCTCAAACGCTGTTACCGAAAGCGTCCATGTAAGTAAACACACCAAGCTCGCACGCAAGTCTCAACACCGGACATAGTCACATACATTGACACCACGAAAGCCTCCACCACGAACAGAACTACACGTGAGAACAAGCCTAGGAAAACGTGCGAAACAAATGGCAACGCCTTGCGCGATACTCACACTTGAAGTGCTGGTCGCAGAGGGCCGACTGCCGCTGATCGCACAGCTTGATCGTGCCCTTGCTGCTGCTGTACATGAAGACGTTGCAGTGGATGGGGTGAAACTCGGCGGCCGTGATGACCTCCGTCAGCTCCTCCATATTCGCCGGCTTGATGTCGACAATGTCTGGAATAGCGCGCACGCACACGCAGAAAACACGTCAGCCCCCCGTCAACGCACGAGGCGCACAAAGCAACACCAACACCAACAGCGAGAGCCATTCCGCTACCAATTCGCAACACTCAGCATCGCAGGACACTCACTGAAGCTCTGGTCGTTGATGCCGAGGTTCCAGAGGTTAATCCTGAGGTCGTCGGCCGAGAGGTACGTCTCAGAATCGCTGTTAACAGATATCGAGTTGATGTGGTACGCGTGCGCGTTGGCAAAGACGCGCTTCGGCACCGCGGCGACGGCCGTCTCGACGTGCTTGAGCTTGGGAACCTTCAGCTGCGTGACATTCTGCGACGCCTTCACCGAGAGATCCTTGCCCTCGAGGTTCAGCCCCGTCACAGACTTGATGTCCTTCTCGTAAATCTTCCACAGCTTAATCGTCTTGTCTGAAAGGCAAGAGAGAACATGCAACACAAAAAATGAGAACCCATAATCTCACGCTCGCAACACGCGCGCTATCGCCACACACACAGTGCAAGAGCGCAAGGAGTCTAATCGCACACGCAAGCCCTAATGTGACCGCCAACCCACCGTTCGTCGACAACAAAAAATTGGCCGCGTTCTGCGGCTTCAGCCACTTGATCTTGTTTATCTTCTCCTCAATCTCGAGCGACTTGAGGTAGTCGAACTCGGGCTCGTGGCTCTGAAACTCCGTGTAAAAGCGGAACTCGCCCGTCTTGCCCTTGTTCTTCTGCCATGTGCGTGAAAATAACAATGCCGCGCATGAGTACCCAATATATGCCCTATGCAAGGCCGACAACAACAGATCCGCGAGCAAAGAAAAAAGAAACGAAGCGCAGTGCAAGCACCAGCACGAAGCAGTCCGGAGAAGCAGTAACAACCGCAGAGACCAAACGACTCAAACACGCACGACAACGGACACAAATCGGTATTTACGGCGCGGCTATAGATGACGTACCCCCGTGACATGCTCGAATAGGACAATCCGTCCGCCCTTGTCGCCCGTCGCCAAAAAGTTGCCGCTGTGCGTGAATTCCACCGTCGAAATAATGTCGGCTGCGTCGGGAAAGGCGTGGCACGAGGCAAAACACGCGTCAAAACCATGGCGTATGCGCGCGTCATAAGGGGGGTCCATAAGAGATGCCGTCGTGTTATGTCACCAACAGTAAACACACCCAAGATGCGAAGATCGCGCACAAATCTTAGCGAGAAAACGCGCCCCACGGCCCATAAAGCGACAGGCACACCAAAAGCACACGCACAGTGCCACCCATGCCCAAAGTCTTCACAATAAACGGGCGCATCCTCCATCCGACCACATTTGCATCCTCCAGATGCGCCAATCACACAACCATCCGAACGCGTCATCCGTCCCTAACAACGCATCCGAAACGCCGCATCCCTCCACGACGCACCTTCGGTGATATCCTCCACGTTGCCCTTATCACCGAACGCTTGCGCAAAGCGCCATCCGAGGCCGTCCGAGGCCATTCTCTCGCAAAACGCCGCTGCGCCGCCCTCAACCCCTTGTATTGTTTTGGGTGAAACGGGACGATTCCGGGCCTAACGACACCTCTCAGAGGCGACGTCGCATCGTACGACCCCCAATAGCGTGCGTGCGAGTGTCCAAACTACTCCTTGGTGAAGGATGCAGCGCGATTGAGAGACGGATGCGCGCGGGAGACCCTCTTTTGTGAGCGACAACGGCTGTTGCTTTCAACTTGGGACCTCTGTGTTTACGTTCCCGCCTTTTCGCCTTCTATGTTTGTGTTACTTTTTTGGGCTTTGGTTGCCTTATGGACGACACCGTTATTTTGCGGATCCTTTTGTATGAAAAATGTATCAAAATTACGATTATTTTGAGGTCGCCCCCAAAACACCATGCTACCCCGTATGGTTAGATGCGATAAGGGGTTCGCAAATTGACAATGGTGCCAAACACGACGAAAATTTGGACCGAGATTCAAATTGTGTGCATTGCAGCTCTGTGATGTCACACTGACGTCTTTTCCACTTCCGTTTCAACGCGTACTCACACAACACTGAACTGAAAGCACTGCGATTATCGTTTGCGAACGACAGCAACCCTCCCACACACACACACGTTATGTACCTTACAATATGTAGAAGAATGCCAAACGGATTAGCGAAAACAATGGCATTAACTTTTCAGTACAAATTTTTCCACTTTTCCCGACGCGCCTTGCTCTTCGCACTGGCCGCCGTCTTCGTTTCTTGTTTCTCCATCACCGCCAACGCGCGCTCCATCATTTCCTCTTTCCGCTTGTTCGCCTTAGCCGACAACTTCTTCGCCTTCTTCACCTTGCCAAGATCGCCAGCGCTGAACACCGACGCAATGGACCGAACATCAGCGCCACAATCCAACGTCGGCACACCCTTGGTGCAACATCAGTACACACCTTCGATACACAGGAATGGCGTTCGAATCGACGCCCTTAATCTTCGGAAACTTGGGCGCGGACACTTGCAGGTTTCGCACTTGAACCTCCCCGCCTGCCTGCCCCATCGTGGCGTCTTCTTCGTTGCCGTCCGCCGCACCCGGTACAATCCAACCGCCATCTTCCTCTCCCATGTCCATAGCGGTTGCTCCAGATGCACCTTCCGCAATTTTTGCCTTTGCGGCCAGTTTTTTCACTGCGAACAAACCCAATCCGAGTTGTTATCAGCACACACCAGAACACGCGTCGGACAACAGCGCGTGCGGCCACATACTCACCGTCCTTCTTGCGCCCCATTTCATAGAATAAGTAACGCGTTGGCCTCTCAATAATGTCAATGCAAAGAAAGCGAAACAAGAAGCGATTACTCAGTGTGTCAAACGGCAACACGTGCAACAGCGCCTGATCGGCGCGTCATCACACACCCTCGACATATTTATTTGAAAAGTACCAAGAATGGCAGTAACGATGCCAAACTTCAATTTACGAGTCCCGATCCAAAACCGTTTGTTTACTGGCTGTACTGATGGCACCAGTCAGACTGCGAGCACTGAAGCGCAGACGGAAGAGACTCGCTTGCTTTCAAACGGCAGTGTGTTCAGCGGCGTGTTGTCCCCACTTTCTTGCTCACTTTGGCCGGCGCGGCTGCGTTGGCCCCTGCGCCCCTTGCAACCATGGCGCAAATCGCGGGTGTTGAGGTGATGATCCAAAAGCTCACCGAACAGATTAGGGCCGCGAACGAGGCAAAGCTCAAGGCCGAGGACAACCTCAACAAGCTCAAGACGCTCTCGCAGAAAGGTGCGTTCGAGACGGAGTTGGGTGGCTGACACTATTCTGCTCTGGGTTGTGTTGCAGTCTAAGGCATGTGTACGTGCGTGTTTGTGTGCATATGTGGGTTGTGTTGCAGTCTAAGGCATGTGTACGTGCGTGTTTGTGTGCATATGTGGGATGATGAGTGCGTGTGGAGTGCGCGTGGCTGTGTGAGTGCGTAGGCGCGTGTGCGTGAATTGTTTTTGGGAGAGAGAGAGTGTGTGTGTGTGGCGTATGCTTAGCATGAGTGTTTGCGTATGTGTGTGCGTGTACGTGAGCTGAGAAAGTTACTCACAAGCATGGCCACGCTGCAGCTTTCGTCGAGTTCAACGAGATGAAGACCAAAGTGGAGGAGGAGCGAAAGGCGAAGAATGAGGCGTATGCGCTGGTACGTGTGATTATTCCCTCATCTTTTTTGGCTACAAACGGCGGTGCGCTCACCCCATTCCGTCGTCGCATCGACCGCACACAGCTGGAGCAGTCAGTGCAGGAGACCGAAACGCTCAGGACAAAGCTCGAAAACACGCAAAAGATGCTGCAGAAGATCACGCAGAGTGAGTGGTCGCTCTGCGCGCACCCAACTCATTCCTTGTTGTTGTATGCATTCTCAACGCGCACGCGTCGTGATGCCGCGCAGCCGCAAAGGTGGCGTTCGGCGAGTTTAACGAGCTGAAGGAGAAGTACCAGCTCGAGTGCTTCACGCGCCAGGAGGCCGAAAAGTACGCCGCAAAGCTCCTCGAGGACATCAAGGTGCTCGAGGAAGACCACCAGCGACGGCTGCGCGCCGAGGTGAAGACGGCCGAGAGCGCGGGGGCGGCGTCGGCGGCGGAGAAGGGCGTCGTGGAATCGCTGCGCGCGGACATTGACCGTCTGATCAAGAACGTGGAGGAGGAGCGCACGCTTCGGTTGCAGGCGGAGGGGCGCGTGAACACGCTGACGGCCGAGTACGAGGACCTCAAGTCGAGCGCGGGTGGCGATGCCATGGGAAAGATTGACGGTGGGGAGACGCGTGCGAGAAGGACGTGCGGAGTGTTGCTGGCACGTCGTCTAGCCCGGCACTTGTTGGGTTGCAGAGTGTTTATTCTCTCTAATATGTGTGTTTGTGCGATGTGGCAGAGCTCACGAAGCAGGTGCGGCGTCTCGAGAACGAGCTGCTGGAGGCCGGCGAGCGGGCGCGGAACTGGGAAGAGCGCGCTGCGGATGCCGAGAGGCGCGGTGAGTTGTTTTTTTTTTGGCTGCGGTGTGTGCAGGCGTGCATCGTCTGTCAGAGCTATAGCAGAAAAATTGCAAACAGGCAACTTTGATGCTAGACGGTCCAACCCGGCCAATATGGTGCTCCTTAGACACACACACACACACACACACACACACACACACACACACACACACACACACACACCACACACACAATCACACAGCTCCACTCTTGCAACACACAATCTGACCCCTCGCGAACCTCACTCTTCACGCGCGCAGCAATGGAAGGCGGCGGCGGCTTTGGCGGTCCCCCACCCCCTCCGATGATGATGGGCGGCGGCCCACCGCCCCCTCCCGGCGGACCCGCGCCTCCCCCTCCACCGCCGCCCCCGATGTTCAAGGCACCCGCGCCCCTCGTCATCAAGAAGAAGGAGGGGTCGAACGCGCCCGCACAGGAGAAGAAGGGTGAGGGGTATGCGTGCACGCGTGCAAGCGCAATGGGTGCGTCTTGTCGTTGCTGTTATGTTGGTATTGTCGCATCGAGTGACCGACGTTGTGTGTGTCCTGTGCGGCAGTGGACGCGCGCGAGGAGGCATTCTCCGAGATGATGAAGCGCATCAAGTCGGGCACTGTCCAGCTGAAGAAGAGGGAGGAGCCCAAGGTAAGGAGATATGAGGAAACAGACAGGAGGCGCCCTCCGCACAATACAGCGGCGTTCATTCTGTGTGCCATTGCAACGCTCTGTCGGTGTGCCCTGTTTGCCGGCGTCCACGGATTGTGTGCCTCATGACTCTCTTTTATGCGCTCGCAGTTGCAAGACAAGGAGGGCAACCACATGAACGAGCTCGCAAACATGCTGGTGGGCACTTTTGGCCGCCAAAATCGTCCGTTTTGCCGCACTCTCGAGCCTTGTTACCTGACTTCTTGTGTCTCGGCCCACTCTCGTGTCACAGTCGCTCAACAAGGGTCTCAAGAGTACCGGGGGTGCTCGAGGAGAAAAGGGCGCTGCGCCCGCTGGCGGTGAGTGTTCAGCGCGTCTCTGTGTGTGCGTTCTTAGTAGCGCAATGCACTCCCCCCTCCCCATCATCCTTCTCAATTTTCTCCCCTCCTCGTAGCTCCGAAGAAGGAGGATGAGCTTTCGCGCAAGCTCAACAAAGTGCGCCCGGTGTCCGTCGCGATGAATATCGGTGGGTTCGGGTTGAGTGGCGTGTAGTTGCCTTTGTGCTTTCTTCGCGTTTCACACAGTGAGTCCTTCGTGTGGCTGAACAGTCTTCCAACGTCCTGCCTCGCCCAACAGACGCCAAGGCACAACAGGCGCTCGCCGAGGCCGAAGCGAAGGCGCGCGAAAAGGCCGCGCAGGAGTCCGCCGCCCGCGAGCGCGCAGCCAAGGAGCTGGAGGCGAAGAAGAAGGCGGCGGAGGAGGCGGCTGCTCGTGAGCGCGCAGCCAAGGCGGCGCTAGAAAAGGCACAGGCGGAGGCGGCTGCGGCTGCGAAGAACGCCCTGCAGCAGCAGCAACAGCAGCAGCAACAGCAGCAACAACAGCAGCAACAGCAGCAGCAACAGCAGCAGCAGGAGCGGCTGCGCGCAGAACAGGCTGCGAAGGAGAAGGCGCTGGCGGCGGCCGAGGCCCTCGAGAGGGAGAAGGCCAAGGCGGAGGCGGCCGCGCGCGACAAGGCACTCGCCGAAGCGCGGGAACGGATTGCGCGGGAGAAGGCGGTGGAGGAGGAGCGGAAGGCGGCGGAGGCTGCGGCGCTTCGGGAGAGCATTGCGAAGGCGCAGCGCGAGTCGATGTATGCGTTGGAGGATAAGGAGGCGGCGGGTGGCGCCGAGGGGACTGGGGATTTGGACTACGACTCTGTGTTTGCGGACATTGAGGCGACGCTTGCGGGCCTGTGAAAGTCCGCTGGGCCCAAATGGCCGCACATAAATGTATTTTCCAGGAGGGCGTCTGACGTCTGGGCTCTGGGGAATGATGGATGCGCGCGCGTGTGTGTGTGTATGATGGATGCGTGTGTGTTGGGGGGGTGGGGGGGGGGGGGACGTGTTGCATGTTTGCTTGGGGGCGCGCATCTGTTGCTTGGGGGCGCGCACAGATGCGCGTAGAATGCAAGAATACTTCATTAGACAGCGCAGACACAAACGCTGCAACACGCCACGCACGCACGCAATTCGAACGCGTCTCCACCACAAAGCACGCCACGCGTATCCACTTCTCGCAATCACAACATTCCGTCGTAGATTGAGAGCGCTTGCACGATGCGGGCGTCGCGCTTTGCGCCCTCGCGAAACTCCCACAGCGTAAGCCGCCCGTCCGAGTTCTAGCCCGCGAAAGGGACCCGTGATGAGCAACGGTGATGAGCAATGGTCACAAGGGGCAAAAAACGGCGGCGAGCGAAGCCAACGCTTGGACCTCGAGTGCACCATACAACTGGACGCACATTACGCCCAGCCAGCCCATACCGACCGCAATGGGTAAGCGGAATTGCGTAAAAGCGCGTGCGCCGCACCTTATCCATGAGGGAGAAGATCTTGTCCACGCGCTTCTCGGGGGTGTCCTCGTCCGGTTGCAGCTGGACTGCGTTGCCGACCATCTTGTAAACGGCGCGGACGATGGCGAGCATCTCGTCCCTGCGAGAGCTCGGGTGTGAGAAACACGAAGCATTCGTGCCAGTTCGCATTGCACGTGCATGCACACGCGCAGCACGAAGCACAGATCGAAAGGGAGAGGCACACGCACATCACCGACAATACCAAGCGACGCTGAAGCGCACGCTTACAGGTCCAGGCAACGCACACTGACCTTGTGATCTCGCCATTGCCGTCAATGTCATACAACCGGAAGGCCCCTGCACACGTGCGAGGAACCCAGTCACAACCACGCGAACTTGTACCTCTCAAACAACAAACGCGCCCTCGACAAGAATTGACGTTCGTAATCGGACCCATTTCAAAACGCACAAACGCAAGAGCGTACAGGGAAGAATGAACCCACAATCGAGCTTCTCGTCGAGATTGCCGCGCGACGTCACCGACAGCGCAGTAATAAACTCCTGCAAACGCACAGTATAACGTCAGTTGCTGCGTGTACAGAGAGACTGTGGATGCAAGGAAATCCGGACTTGCCTTGAAATTGATTGTGCCTGCGCGAGTGCGATGAGAAAGCATTGTGAGAAGTGGCTGCGTTGGTGTGTGTGTGTGTGTGTGTGTGTGTGTGTGGTGTGTGTGTGTGTGTGTGTGTGTGGTGTGGTGTGTGTGTGTGGTGTGTTTGTGTGTGCGTGTGTATATGTGTGTGTGTGTGTGTGTGTGTGTGTGTGTGTGTGTGTGTGTGTCTGCCTCCCTCATAGTGACATGAGCACAACGCACCCACCGTCGTGGTTGGCGTCAAAGACCTTGAAGACATAGTCGGCAAATGCGGACGCGTCGCCCTGCGGGAAGAACTGGCCGTAGATGCGCCGGAATGCCTCCTTGTCGATCAGCCCCGATGGGCACTCCTTGTGAAAGCCGCGGTACCTGCGGCACACACGCAGCTCAACCTTCGGCACGATCTCACAATTTCGCGTGGGGAAAGAGAGAGGGAGATTGGATGGCGTGTGTAGAGAAAGAGAGGGAGTGAAAAGGAAGGATAGAAAAGGGGTTGAGGAGGGTGGAGAGCCCGGCCATTTCTCTCTCGACAGCGCATACCATTCCTGGAGTTCCTTGCGATCGACTGCGGATGATGCACACGCGAAATGTGAGCAAACGGTAAGATGCGCGATCGCAAAGCTTCTGCGTGCGCACACAGGACACTCGAGTGAAACGAACAACAACCACCCACAATATGTTGAATTGAGAAGGTCCTCGAGCTGCTCCGGATGCAGCTTGCTTGTCTGGGCGCCCATGGTGTCACACGCGCCCCTCACACACACGTGCGCACAGCACGATACACACACACACACACACACACACGCACACACACACACACACACACAGAGTCGCGCAGACGCACGTGCGCGAGCTATTGCTACTTTTGCCCAGCAACACAACGGCTTTTCAATCTTTGAGATTTGAGATCGGCGACACTTTGCAAACCCAAAACTCGCATGGCATTGGGAAGTGCGACAATCGAGTCAAATATAGGCGCGCACGTAACCCCCACCTCTTCTCGAGCAAGAGGGTAACGTGATGCCCCGGATGCATAACGTGGCGGTGACGTGAACATGGGAGCATTCACAGCGCGGTTTTGTGCGCACGAAAACTCACCACACGCCTCTGTCGTGCTCGAGCGCCTTAAAAGGACGACAGAGGGCGCTCGCAGGACAGTAGTAGTCGCTGTTTCTGCCGAGATGGCCGTAGAGGCGTGCTTGGGACGTTCACAACAGCGCGCGGATAGTGGGTAACGAGTTGACTCCGTGAAAGATGTCGTCCTCGCGCGGGGGCCGTCCCCCGACCAAGAGGGGGGCGGGGAGCGCCACCAAGAAAGATGCCGACACCCGCGATCGCCTCTCAGATGTTATGGACGAGCTCATGACGAGCGGGGAGCGCACGTTGGACGCGGCACTGATGAAGGAGCTCAAGTCGGCCTGTCGGGCATCCGACGACACACTCCGCCGCGTGTTTGCGCTGCTCATGGCGCGCATGGCGGAGCCGCACGCGCAAGTGCGTTTCTCTGCGCTACTGGTCGCTTCGGAGCTCTTCGTGAGGTCGCATCTCTTCCGACAGCTGCTCGTCGACGAGTTTCAGCGATTCATTGAGCTGTGCGTCGGCCGTGAACCCGATCACCCTCTGCCACCGCCGCAAGACGCCGCCGAGGAGCTTCGAGAGAAGGCCGTGCGTGCAGTCGCCGACTGGAATGTGACGTACGGGCCGCACTATCGCAAGCTCGCTCTCGGCTACGAGTACCTTCGCGACGGGTTCGGCGTGGACTTTGAGACAATGCGCGTGCGAGATCGCATGCAACAGAAGCGCGAAGAAGAGTACGCGGCGCGTCGGCTGAGGGCCATGCAGCAGCGGTGGGAGGTGCTCGACTCGGAGCTTGGCGATGTGATGCAAGAGATTGACAAGACGCTCGCCGAAATCAACGAGGGGCTGGCCCTTCTCGTCCCGGCGTCGTTTGAGGAGATGTGCGAGGCCGCCGAAGATGGGGACGGTGCTGCAGACGCACAACCCGAAGATAGTGAAGTGGTGGCGAACGCTCATGTGGACGCACGTCACGTGGACAGTGGGAATGGAGCGGGCCCTATTAGGGACGGGGAGAGGGCGGCGGACGCGTCGATGTCCGACGCCGACGCCGACGGGGACGAGGATGAAATGGAAGGCGGCGATGAGGCGCTCAGCGACAACGGGGATGCCGAGCCCGCGGGTGATCGGGCGGACGACGCACCTCGGCTCGATGCCGTTGCCTTTGCGAGGAAGTACGGGCTAGGGACGACTTCGTACGAGCTACAGATTCAGCTGACGGGCGGCGACCTCGTCGTGTCTCGCACGGAGGAGAACGCTCCGCTCGTGGACAGCGTGCTTGACGCGCTTGCGCTTGTCGAGGCGCGTCACTTGCCGGCGGTGCAACGGCTGATCGACTCTGCGGCGCGGATCGAGTGGGAGGAGCGCGCACGTGATCTCGAATCAGCAATCAAGCGTCTCATCGATGCAAAGGAAGCGCTGAACGAGGCGTCGACGCGCGCGCGAACGCTCGGTCTCCACGCGGGGATGCGCCGCGGAAAGAAACGCGACGATGCGGGAGAGAGCGCGGCAGCGGCAGTCGGCGGCGGTGACGAAGAGGACGACGCGATACCCATGCGCCCTGTGGAGGACAAGGACGGGTACGAGGCGGCCGCCGGTGCGGAGCATGTGCCGGATGCGTCCGTGAAGGAGGGGTACGAAGAGTCGGCGTTTGTGGACGAGGACTTTGCGCCCAGCGAGTGCGCGCAACTGCCGGCACGACCGGTGGATGTGCCCAAGCGTGTTGCGCAGAAGCAGCTGACCTCTGGACGTCCGTCCCGGGATTTTGATCCGACAGTGGGAAAAACGACGCTTACGTTCAGCGACGATCGCGTCGTTATGGGTGTGGGGCAGGCGGGCACTCGCAAGCCCAAGCGCAACGGCGGCGAAGACGAGGGGGATGCGCGGGTTAATGACGGAGGTGGCGACGACGGGGGCGAAGCGGATGCACGAGGGTCCGCCGAAGAAGAGGCTGGCACAGGGGACGGAAACGACGAGCACAAGGCGCGCGTGCGACGGCTTATGAAGGTGGCCCCTGTCATTCCGTACGGCGCCGACCTTTCGTATTGGACCGGCGACATTCTCCCGACGAATGCGAACGAGCTCGAGTCGTACCACCGCTTCTGGGCGCCGAAGGACATGGACGTCAAGCCGACGTCGGCGTTCCTCGACCAGGTCATGTCGCGCGTGTCGTACTATGAGCCCAAGGTGGAGCCCGTGCAACACCAGTGCCGCGCGCCGCTTCCCAGTGGCAAATTGTGCCAGCGCCGCGACCGCGAACGCTGCCCGTTTCACGGGAAAATCGTGCCGCGGGACGATCTGGGTGTCCCGCTCGGCTCCGATGCCGCCGGTGTCGCAGAGGCCACCGGAGAGAAAGTGGCCGAGGGTGCGCTGCCGAGTGGACAGCCGAAGCGTCGTCATTCAAATGTTGGAGAGGAAGAGGGGACGACGAAGAAGGCCAAGACGGAGGGCGCGAAAGGCGCTGACGAGGGCGCGGGTCGTGGCAATGGACGTGGGCGGGGAAGGCGCGGGGGTCTTGCGGACACGCGCCCAAAGGAGACGGTGCTGGACCGCATTTCGCGGCGAATCATGCACCCGTCGGCGCTGCGCCGGACAGGGGAAGAGATGAAGCGGTACGAGATGCAGCGCCACGGCGACAAGTTTGGCAGTCTGTGGCAGTACTCGTGAGCCGCGCCGAGTTGTGTTGTCGTCGGATGGCGAATCGTGGCGTGCGGCGTTCGCGTGTTTTGTCTCTATAGTATATTGCATTGCGCTGTTCTGTCGTTTGCGTGCTGTATTTACGTGCGTGCGCATCTCAAGACGCGCTGGTTCGCGTTCGTTGCAAAGGCCAAGAAACATCTTAAATGACCGTGCATTGCATCGTTTGTGTGCATAGTATACCAAAGAATAGGTGGGCAAGGTGCTACGAAATAACGTTCACAAGCAGGCACAGACACACGCACCGCATACACAAAGACAACCGCATGCCCGCACACGCATGCACACACGCACGCACATGCAACATGTGTGAACAAGGCAAAAGTGCATTTATGAGTTATTGTGCGCACGCGGCAACAAACCCATGCGGCAACGCAACGCGACGGATACGCAAGACACCGTGGCACCGACACACGCACGCGACACTCCCACTCCACCCCACAATCCCACGCCATCTACTGTGGCAAGTTCTCTATTCGCGGCGGCTCTGTCACATCCAACGACGCGTTGCTCGAATGCTCCACAAAGTCTCGGATGCGCTTGCTCGAAAACTCGTCCCTCGGCGTCGGGTTGAGCTTGTCCAGCGCGACGAGGTTCTGCTCCGACAGCGCCAGGCTCTGCACGCCCAGCGAAATCGAGTCGCCCTTGCTGTCGAGGCGGTACAGCATCCCGCTGGGCCGTCGCGTGATCGCCATTCGCAATTTCCGGTACGATTCGGGCGACAGGTTCCCGAGAATAGCGCGCGTGTCGTTCCACTGCGGTGCGAGGAGGCGGTCGGGCTTCCCCTCGGAAAGGTCCCCGTCGGCGTCCTTGCCTTCGTCGCGAAAGTGGCCCCAGTCCTGCGGCGCGTCGTCGATCACGACGCCCTCCGGTGACACGCGGATGCTGCCGACGACGCCGCCCTTTGCGACCGCGCCAATGTCCTCCTTCCCCACGGTCGTCTTCGGCGACTTGCCCGACAGCTTCATGAAAAACTTCGAAAGGGCGCCCTTCTTCTCCTTCAGGTTTTGAAATCCGAGCAGCATCGCCTCCATAAACACGTCCCGCACGCCCACGTTTTGCACCGCCGAGCACTCGGCGTACTTGCACGGCGCCTTCTTCTCGCAGAGGTCGTCCGCCAGCTGCTTCGCTCGGTCCGTCGTCACGAACCCGTCGCGACCGCCGTGCGTCGGGTGTGCCGACAAAACTGCGCGCAAGTCGGACTGCGTTCCCACGAGGACGATCGGTGCCGTGCTAAAGTCGCGCACGTCGCGCGCCCATTTTCGTCGGATGCGCTCAAACGTGTTCATCGACGCGACGGAAAAGCACAGCATAAAGACGTCGGCGCTAGAGTATGGGTCTGGGATGTGATCGAGCGCATTTCCGCTGCCAATCTCGACGCAGAAGACTTGCACGTCGCCCATGCCCTGCACCGTGACGGTGCCAGAGCTGATCTCAAGCACCGTCGGCTCGTGGCTTTCGGGCAGCGCCCGCGGTCCGAAGAGAAACGACTTGATGAGGCATGTCTTGCCGCACGTGTCGCCAATTATAACGATGCGCAGTGGTCGCATCTTCGAGAGCCCGCACAAGGCCTCGTGTCGGGTGTGTCGCGCGCTCTGCCCGGCGGGCCCGATCTCCCGTCCGTCGCTACTGTTGCGCGCCGGATTGCGACATCATGGGAGATTATTGCGCATGCGACGTACACACTCTCGGGCCTCGGGGTCTTCGTGGAAGGGAGTCCAATGAAGAGACGCAAAAGTCGAACAACGAATATGACGAAAGTCGAAAAATCCTCCCCACGTGCGACTGCGAGAACAACACACGCGTCCTTACTCGAAGACACAACACCCAACACAACACCCAACCAACGCGCTGTTTGTGGCTCGCAAATGGAAAGGGACGTTTGTCGGCGCAAAGCAAAACAAGTGGACGAGAAGATGTGAGGATGTGCCCTCTGCTCAACTCAAACGCCACACTTTGCGAATACACTTATTTTAGTGCGACACGCCTAATGTGGCAATTTAGTGAAAATGATGACAAATTCGGTCGAATTCAAATTAATTGCCGCGAGTGGTGTGCCCTAATCGAAAACAGACTTCGCGCCGAGTTTATTTTTGACTCCATCCGCGTGCACACCGTACTCTGTGTGCTCACTCACTGCTGTAAGACTGCGTGTTGTCTGGTACTGCGGTAGTATTGTGGTGCGCTGTTTCACGGCTCACAATTTCGGGTGCAGTTGTTCTGCTTGTGTGTGCGGCCTTAGTCCTTTGTATGCTGATGATTAATGTCGCTTTTTGAACATTTTCGTTCTCAGGGAAACGCAATTTTATAAGGAGCAGACGTTGACGGCAACGTTTAGGCGTAGGCCTCATCGCCCTGAAGGGCGTTGAAGTAGAGACCGCCCATGGAGACAGCCTGCACGAACGCAACTCGCATTAGTTGTCGCTGAGCGCGCACACGCAGTGCACTCGGGCAAACAACTCAATTCTAAGGACGCACCATCATGAACACGTAGACGAGCGAGCCGGCAAACTGGAGCTTGATGAACGTGGGGATGCTGTCGACGCACTCCTTGAGCGAGTGCGAGTCCTGGTCGCACTTCCAGAGAACCTGGCCGTTGGCGTTGACGATGGCGCCGCAAGCGAGGATCGTGAAGGCGGCGAAGAAGAGGGAGTGCTTGCGGCAAAGGGCCAAAGAAGGCCACAGGGTGGTTAAGGAGCGCAACAAAAACTCAACGGCTAGGGGAGAGAGACTTGGTGCGCTGAAACGGCAACGCCAATGCATTAGAAGCGGATATGAGGAAGCCGACGACCTTGCTCTTGGAGAAGGCCTTGGCGAGGAAGAGGAGGTTGACGAGGAGGCCGCCGACGGCGAGCGCCCACCAGCAGAAGTAGTACGCGCTCGTCTTGCTGGGCATGTTATCGAAGACCAACGTCTGGTTGTTGATGTGTATCTCGATGCTCTGGTCGCCCGTGTAGTAGACGCCGTCCGCCGTCGACATCTTGCCGAAGCCGACGACGAACACAATCCAGCCGCACTGCAAAGAAAGAC
Organism: Pigoraptor vietnamica; assembly: GCA_943704525.1. Taxonomy (NCBI): domain Eukaryota; class Filasterea; order Ministeriida; family Capsasporidae; genus Pigoraptor; species Pigoraptor vietnamica. The sequence continues at coordinate 22,572 of CALSCQ010000764.1, forward strand.
CCGTCGGTCAATTTTCTGAAGGCAAACTCAGGGGGCGCCTCAGGATATTGCGCAAATACTCACCGCGGCGAGGAGGGCGGCGAGAATGGTACCCTGCGTCGTGGTACAGCGGGCACGCACGTGTCAGCAGACAAGAAAATAAACTTCGGAAGGAGAAGTGACCTACGACTTGGTGCACTCAGACGACTCCGCTCGTCAGACGCGAAACTGCCCACACAACATTACGCACGAAGCCTACTGGCGAAGTACTCACAATCTGGGCCATTTTTTTGTTGCTTGCAAGTTTCACCGCAAGGAGAAATTGGGATGCCTTTTCTCTGCTGAGAAGAGTGAAATAAGAGAGAGAGAAAGATGCGGCGTAGCAGTGTGCGCGCGGGTGCGTGTGGAGCAGCAGCCCTTCGAATGTGAGCCAAAATTGCTCGAAAAATAACCGGAAAAATAGGCGAATAAGTAGAGAAGGTGGACCACGGACAGTGGCAATCTATTTATAATAAAACTGTCTTCTTGTGATATTGTCACAGATGTGCAGACCATAAGGAAGTCAACAATAAGCCAAACTGCGTAGTAAGTCAAAAAGCCACATCACGTTTTGCCCAATGAAAATGGTACACGGACTATGAACCAGTTTACTTTATGAAGAACTTTTTGAGAAGTTAGTCTATAGAGAATCAATGCACAGAAAATTAACGCTGCATGAATTTTTCGGTGGGCAGAAAAGCAATTTACCACAAAAGGAAACAGCCAATTAGAATGCACCGCCTGGCCACGCCCACATTTTGCGAGAACTCGCAATGTCAGCAGGTGTGTAACAGCGTTACGTCCAAGGCTCTTATCCTTGTGCTTTACTGCTGAGAGCTATGAGCCCGCAATTACACAATAAAAATGGTCTTGTTGTTGCTGGGGACCAGCCCTTCGGACTTTGCAAACTCCGCTCTCGAAATCCAGTCGCTTAAGTGGACGTCGAGCGAGGCAATCATTGATGCTACAGAAAGAAATGCCAATTAGTGACTGTAAAATGTGACTGCTCAACAGGCGATGGCTTGCCGCCAACTCACCGCCCACGATAGACACTGTGTTCGCAGGTAGCAGGCTTTTGTGCACTCGAACGCGGGGGACGAGCGACTTAAGCGACGCGTATCGCTCCTCCCTTTCGAAGACGCGCGCCAGTTCTGAACGCACACGCACAGACACACCCGGCCACGCCGCGCCCCCGCCCACAAGGACGATGCGGCCCGCAAGTGTTGATCGGACGTCGAGTGGGCACTGCAAAATGCAACCAACATTAGCAAAATCCAAAAATTGAGGGGCTACGACAGGGTTAAACGATGCACTGACGCACCCTGAGGAGTGACTCGGCGATCGCGTGTGCCACGCAAAAGCCATCGTCATTTGCTCCGAAGAGAGTCTCGGCTGCGCTCCATCGTGCGCTCGCCGGCACAATAAACGACTTCCCATTCTTAAGAGGGTAGGCGCAGCCTTCCACGCGCGCAGCACAGTCGCGAGAAGACGCCACGAAGCCGGTTTGCACAAATACGCCCTCGACTGCTTCTTCGGACTTTAGGAGAGACAGAACGTCCAACGATTGCTCCGGTGCGGACGACAGCAACTCGCGCAAGGCCGAATACACGGCCCGCGCGCCGACTCCCGCAACTTCCCACGCCTTCGCCACTGGAAAGCCTGAATACACCGGAACGACAGTGGAGTCTTCGTAGCCGAGATCGACGATGAGAGCCGAATCGGCCGACACAGCAAAGAGCGTCGCGACGTACGATGGCACGAAGACGACCACGGGCACTTCAAAGCGCTCAAATAGTGCCCGAAGAACGAGACGCTTGAAGAGATGCGGGAACAACAAGTCCTCGGAGATGACGACCTTGCGCTCGCGTGGATTGACAAGCAGGCGAACGAAAAACAAATCGTGGAAGAAGTCCTGCAGCGCGCCCGCAACGACATCGTCCGCAGCCGGCGCCGAATCCGCAGCCTTGGAAACGTCTTTCGCACACCGTAGTCGTGCGACAGCTGCGGGCGTGCGGTAGACGTGACGCGGTGCGTGCTCGCCGGCCAGCGCGCACTTTGTCAGCCGTGCGCCAATCTCAATAACCACAGCGGCGCGGTCGCGATCCGAGAGTGCCTCCTCGAGAGAGGGGGTCCCGCCGACCTTTGCGGCGACATACGGCACAGACATTTTTGCATTAAGCGAAAGAGAACATTGAGAACTGTTCGAAGATTTCGTTTCACTTGTGCCGGTGCCGAAGGAGGAGAAGCAGTGACGTCATAATGACGGCGGAATGAATGCCGCATTATCCGGCGTAATCCTTTCCACAATTAGTGATGCAACCCTGGAGGGTAGTTAATTTGTGAGACTGGCAAAAATGCACATATTTTCGGACCCTTCTTCAATCAATAGGGGACTTACAAGGAGCCTTCATTGTAGCGTGATGCAAAGCAAAGTGTGCTCAAAGTAAGCGAACACACGAGAGATAGAAGGCCCTGATCGAGCCCGCGTGCGTGTGACACTGCGGAGTGCGAGCTGCTGTTGGGTAAGATAGTGTGGGTTACGAAAGCACCGTCGTTGATAATGCGACACGCACTCAGCTGTTGCGTATGCATCCTAGTGGGCGGCCATCACCCGCATGACACAAGCTGTTGTGTTGCGTGTTCACTTGATGAAAGTGGCGACGCATTCTGCTTATTGTGCGTTTCTTCGTGTGGCTGTGGTGCCTGGTTGCGGCATGGGCTGATGTGGCTTGTTGTGTGAATGCAGAGTCCGTTTGCGGCAGTGCCCACCCGTTGAAAATGTCTTCGAAAGACAGGATCAACATTTTCCCGACGCGCATGTGAGTGAGCACAACGCGCATCTCTGTCACATTGTCAGTTTGTGGAACGCACGAGCCTCCCTGTGTGTGTGTGTGTGTGTGTGTGTGTGTTGTGTGTGTGTGTGTGTGTGTGTGTGTGTGTGTGTATGTGTGTGCGAGAGTGTGTGGTGTCTGACGATTTCGTTATCGCAGGGCGCTGACGACGATGAAGAACCGGTTGAAAGGTGCGCAGAAGGGTCACAGTCTGCTTAAGAAGAAGGCGGACGCCCTCAGCCTGCGCTTCCGCGCCATTCTCGGCAAGATCGTGGAGAACAAGACTCTCATGGGCGAAGTGATGCGCGTGGCGGCCTTCTCGCTCGCCGAGGCCACGTTTTCCGCTGGCGACATTAGCCATCTCGTCATTGAGAACGCCAACAAGGCGTCTGTGCGCGTGCGGACGAAGACGGACAACGTCGCTGGTGTGAAGCTGCCTGTTTTCGAGCACTACACCGAGGGCAACGACGTGTATGAGCTGACGGGTCTCGGGAGGGGAGGCATGCAGATCCAGCGCTGCAAGGAGACGTACGCGAAGGCGCTCACGCTGCTCGTGGAACTCGCGTCGCTGCAGACGTCCTTCCTCACGCTCGACGAGGTCATCAAGGCGACCAACCGGCGCGTGAATGCCATCGAGCACGTGATCATCCCCAAGATCGAGCGGACGATTGCGTACATTAACAGCGAGCTCGACGAGGGCGACCGCGAGGAGTTTTTCCGGCTGAAGAAGGTGCAGAACAAGAAGAAGAAGATGCGCCAGGCGGACGAGGAGGAGGCCGCGGCGAGGAAGGCGGAGCAGGCAGCCGCGGGTGGCAGCGAGGACGGCAAGCGGCAACAAATCGACTACTCGTCCGGTCTCATCGACATTGCGAACGACATCACGTCGGGCATGGGATCGCAGACGATCTCGGCGCAGGAGGCACAGGATTTGCTCTTTTAAGCGCGCCGTTGCCTGCGTGGACTGTCCGCCTGTGTGCGCGATATCTGAGTTTGGCGGTGGAAATCTGTTGGCGTTCCGTTGCGTGGCGTTGGTCGCGTGCTTGTCGTCGTGCGTTGAGCGTACGCGTGCGTGTGGCACAATATGAAAAGGCTGTGTGCTTGAGCCACTTTCTCCGTTGTCAGCGTAAAAGCCGTCTCGGCCGTCCAGCGGCGAGTGGCACTAAATTTTTAGTACTTTAGTAACCCTGATCTTTCGAGTCAGTTGTTTTGTGTTCCTATTGAGCACGCTTCTTCCATCCGACAAGCGTCCTCTCGTGTACCGTGTTGGCGAGCAGCCACACGGTCTCCACGCGGTCGAACTTTTGGACGTAAATGTCGCGCGATTCGCTCACCGTCTCGTGCTTGGAGAGTTTGTCGAAGCACTTGAGCGTGAGGATGAAGACGCCGCCCTCGCGCAGCAGGCCGATTGCGATATCAAGCGCGGACGACAGGTGCCTGATGGTAACAAGAGTGTGTGGGTCAGTGTGCCGTGACATGGGCGGCAGGACGAATGCGCCCACACACAGGAACGTGTCAACGGCACGCGCCCCAGTGTAGAGGGCACGCATGCTGAGATGTCACGCGCAACGACTCGTCCTCACCTTGGGTCCACGTTGGCATCGCACGTGACGGCGTCGAACGGCCCGTGCGCTCTCAACTCGTCCGCGCAGTCCTCGACGCGCTTTCTCAGGTGAACGACGTTTTCGCACCGCAAGCACTCCTCGCTCAGCTCGGCGGGATCGACGGCGACGACGCGGCCTGCAGGAACGAGCCGCGACAGCACGAGTGTCCACGAACCGGGCGCGGCGCCGACGTCCAAAATGCGCCACGTGGGTTCGGGGGAAATGCCAAACACAAAGAAGACCTCGCGCAGTTTGAAGCGTGCAGAACACACGTCGCCGTCCGGCCGTGGCGCCGTATTCTGGCGGTAATGTTCAGCGGCAGGGATGAGGCCCCAATAGTATCTCTGCAACAATGGGAGGCGTCAGGGATGTGTATGTGCGCGTAGGTGAGCGGCACACATGTTATGCGCAATATCTTAAGCAACGACCGCACACAGCAACCCCGGCATTATAATAAACATGCACACACGCACGCGCAGGCACCTTTTGTCCGCGTCGGTTAATGAAGACGGCCGACAGCACGTGGGTGAACCCCGAAGCGCCGAGCGCAAATTCTTCTGGGAACAGCGTCGCAAACTGCTGCGCGGCCTCAGAGGGATGCGCTTGGATTCGCACCTTCGCACGCTGACCCGCGAGTGCTGCGCGGACAATATAGAGCAACATTCTCCCTCAGCGGAGGTGCGAGATTACGCGACACACCATTGAGCCAGATCAGTGCATCCACGTGCCCTCACGCGTTAAAACTGGCGCCACGCCGTCTCTCAAGACAACAACGCTGGTCCACACCTTCCACTACTTTGGCCACTATGGCGTCGCGGCGCGTGTTCTGCTGGTCCGCCCAGTATATCCGCGTCACATAGCGGCCGATCAGTTCGTTGTTGAGCACCCGCAGGAGCGCATTCTTGCTCACGAGGCCGCGAAATCCAAACACGCCGTCGCCGATGGACACGAGCTCAAAGCGATCGCCCAACGAACGCGCAATGGCAAATCGGCTCTTTTCGTTGAAATAGGCGAGCAACCGCCGCGACATCTTCCCTGGAGAGTGGATGAAACCCTCGAGCCCGTCGAGGCTGACCGCGGGATCGTCGGTCGTTGGTGCCATTTCGGCATCATCTGGCGCGGCCATGGCGATCGTTTGCAACTGGCGCGCTCTTCAGCCCTCTGACAGCCCGCCTCTGCACCCGTGGCCTCTCTACACCCGTCTGTAAACAAAAACCGCGAAATTGTTCGGCGGTTCGGAAGGAGATGCAACTGGATCAGCCGCACGTGGATGACACGTGCAAAATTTGAACGGTAAGAACAGGTCTACTACTTGACACTTTGCTGTCGAAATGCTGTGCGGTTTTACCTTTTTCGTTGGAATCGCTTCTTCATACCAGCCACAATAGACGACGACGACTCAATTTCATGGCGAGGCAGGCGACACGCAGCCAAGTGCGACAGGCAGCACACGGCACAAGCACCAAAAACCGACCAACCGCACTCTTTTTTTCAGAATGTATTAGAGGGACGGCGCCCAAGCGAGCCACGATCAGCAGCGCCCAGACGCCGCGCGGGTCCATTTTTTGTTCACGGGGCGTGTGCAGTCTAACCGAGCTTGGCAATGGCGTCCTTGGCCTTGGCCTTCTCGAGCTTCGCCGTGCGCGCCTGCGACTTCCGGCCGAGCACACCGCCGCCCCACGACCTACGGATCTCGTCCGCCTTCTCGTTGAAGTTGTGGCGCACGGCCTCGACGAGCTTGCCGAGCGCAGCCTTGTCCTCGTTGCGGACCGACGTCACCGCGAGGGCCGTCGCCGTCTTCTTGTGCACGAGCGCGCCGAGGCGGGCCTTGCCCTTGACAATGCAGTAGGGCACGTCCATCTTGCGGCAGAGCGCGGGGAGCCAGACGACGAGCTCGACGGGGTCGACGTCGTGGGCAATCACGACGAGCTGAGCCTTCTTCTTCTCGATGAGGGCCGTGATGTGGTTGAGGCCAAACTTGACGTTCTGGGGGCGCTCGCCCTTCGCCTCGGCCTTGCCGTCGGCCTTGGCCTGGGCGGCGGCCGTGAGACGCGTCTTCTTCTCGGCCTTCGTCTCGGGGCGGTACTTGTGGAGGAGCTTGAAGAGCTCCGTCGCTGCACATCGTACAAACGCACGAGCGCATACAGACGTCAATAGAGAGTCCACGTCGCAATGAGGTACAAAAGCCATAATACAGGTCGAAGTAGGTCTGGCTCGCATTGTCCCACTCCCACAACTCCCAGAGACTCGCGCAACAACGGATCCCGCGACTTCAACCATGAACCCCACACAACGCACACACGGTCTAAAACGATGATGACATGAATGACAAGGCTACACAAACGCATATATACGCACCCGTGTTCTTGTCCAGCGTGCGCGTGAACTGGTTAAGCGCGGGCGGGACCTTCAGGCGCTGAAGGAGGACCGACTTCTGGCGCTGGAGGCGCACGTACTTGGGCCACTTGACGAACCGGCCGAGGTCCTTCTTGGGCTGAACATCGCCGCCTGAGAGAAGCGTAGAGATCACACGCAATGTGAGATGTGGCACAAGTACAAATTCCGCAACTCCTCCGCGTCAATTGTGCGCAATTGGCAATGATTCGTCGTGGAAGATGTGCACACGACAGCGCAACACAGCACACAGCGATACAAAGCCACGCAGCCAACTGTCCCATTGCGACGACTGCTCCATTGCATAAAAACCCACCGATGCCAAAGTTCTTGGCCCGCTTCTCAAAGAGAGGGTTCGTCACCTTGGCCTTGCCCTTCTTGGCTGCAACGCCAGCGGGGGCCGCCGCGACCTTCTTACCCTTGGGAGGCTGAAGATGCACAAGAACAAATGAGATGCACGCTCAAACACAATGCCGTGCCATCAAATATAAACGGGCAACGACACCCGACGCGCACATGCCGCGGTGCACCTTGCGAAGCACCAGTGGTGGCAAGTGTGCGAAAAACGTGCAGAACGAGCGATTCCGTTCATCCAACTGACTCGGACGTCAAACACTCGTCAACTCAATATTGGCCCACAAAGCAGCACCATTGCGTTCGTCCACAACTGCATTAGCAGCAGAGGACCCGTGCAGGTGCAAGCGAGCCCTAAGAGACGAATCGAAACCGTCGGCCGCACACATCAACCCCTCACTACATGCACAATCACATCGTCCCCCCTCGAACCCATCGTCGCAATCGCAATACCCACCATGTTGACCCAATCCGACCGCGGTACACACCGGAATGAGCAAGGTGTGGACGATGAAAGAGGAAGAAGCCGCTGGCACGCGTGGATGGTCACCTCTTGAGCGCTCGAGATGCTCAATCGCTCAGCCCGACTCTCCACACTCACATGCATGGCCCGGAAAGGAGCGATGCATCATCCGGGGTGGTGTCATAATGAGCAGCCACGAGCAATGATCCCGGATTATTCCGTGTTGTTACGTAGTGTGACATCCACTGCACATTCAACCAATACAAACAGTATGAGCTTGTTACTTCAGTTTTCGAGTTTTATCAAACACGCACAACGGGCTCCTTCGTCGCCGGCACGCTCGTCTTGAAGCGCTTCGGCACGTGCTCGCCCTCCGCTTGGCTTTGTGAGAACTCGAACTGCATGTGAATAATAGAGACGTTGGCGAACGAGCGCAATGCGCAGCGTGAACATGTATTCTCGCACCTGTTCAAAGTGTCGCTTGGTGTGGGACATAAGCGCGCGCGACTCCGTCCGAGCGGGCTTCGCAATGGATGGAACCTATAAGAGTGTCAATATGCGCCATGGAAACGAAGTGAAATGTGCGTTCTGAGCGAACTGTACCTGCGTGTCGTCTCCTTCCTCGGGCGGCGTCAACTCGCTGGGTGGCGGGGGATTGCGCTGTGTTTGTAGTGTGAGTTTGATGCGGTGTGCGCAGAAAACATAGTGCAAGGTCTTTCAACTCACGAGGGCGTTGTTGTCATTGACGAAGTAGTCCCGAAGTGCGCCGGCGCTGACTTTGCTTGCAACGACCGCCTTGCGCATCTTTTCCTTGACGACGAAAGCCTCGTGCTCAAGTCGCTTCATGAGCTCCTTAGCCGTGCCGTTGTCAATGCCTGGGTTGTACTATGTGTTAACGTGGTAAAGGGGCAATAGATGCACGTTGTACGCACTTACCGAGTCGGCGGCCAATGTCAATGACTGTGACGTACTGCTCGTTGTGCAGACTGCCGAGCAGCCGTCGCCACAGTGCGACAAATCGGCGATTTTCCGCAGGAACATGACGCAAGACATTGTCGCGCTTGTCGTCGGCACACTTTTCGCACACGTATTCGGCAGGAATGTCGTTCGGATCGACGTAACCCATGCAGTGCACGTGTTGCCATTCGCCACAGGCGTCGCAGCGCAGCGTCTCGAGATTCTCCTGAGAGAGCTTGACGGTTAACCACAGGCAAGCGCACGCATTATGATTGTGACGTGCCTCATTCACTCCGCAGGGGCACCGCAACTTGTCTGTTGCTCCCCGCTGGCTCATGCGCATCTGCGACGGCTCCACAGGCGCACGGGCCGACGACTTGGCCGCCTTGTGCTGGTACGTGGCGAGTGCTAGAGGAGAAGCGCATTAACATGGAAATGACTGTCCGTTTTGAGCAAAAGTGTGAGTGCGTAAGAATGAAACGCAGCCTACGGCACCTTTCGCCCCCTTGAACGCCTCCTCGTGATGGTCTGCCAGTGTGTAGAGACGAAGGTAAGCGATATAAACTTCGCTCTTCGTTCACACTCATGCACTCATACCTCTCTTCGCCGTCTCTGAGGAATCTCGGTTTTCCTGGGGCGAGACCGGGCAGTTACACATTTGCTCTCATATTGGTATGCGACAAACGCATGACTTACCTTGTCCGCGTCGGCAGCATCTCTCGCAGCGCTCTCGTTCTCGTCGACTTCAAACTGGTCGCAATCGGCCTTGATGCGAAGCTTCAAAGTGCACGCATGACAGTCAAGGAAAACAGCCAAGGGTGCACGGTGCGCACGTTTTTGTGTGATAACAAGGCGCGGATATGCATGGTATGGCGTCGCCAGGTCTCCAGCCTTGATATTCCTGCATTGCGGCGAGGTATTGTTATGCATCGAGAACACGTGCAACTTCGCTTGTGTGTCGCAGATACTCACATGGGAACGTTGGAGAAGCGTGCGAGGGCTGCAGGGCCCGCCCTGAAGAACGGCGGCTCGTAATCGGAAGGCGTCACTGCGTGTGTGTCTTCAGACAGCCGCTTCATTGGCCAAGCAAGTTAGGTGTGTTTTACCCCTCACCTTCGTCGTAGTAGTTGAGCCGCATTGTGATGTATCGCTCGTCTGAAGGGGGTTAACCGAACGTGAGAATGCGTAGGACGGCCACAGCGCGTCGTAAAAACTTACTTACCTGGCAGAGCCTTCAACGTCTGCGTGAGCACGATGAGCGTGCGGAGCATCTTGATCGTCGACTTGCGAATGTCGGCGACGGTTGTGGACGGCGTAATCTCGCTCTTGTTGTAGTGAAGTGAGAAGGTCCCCTCGACGAAACTGGCCTTCTCGCTCTGCGGGTACGCAAACTTGAACGTGTAGTTCTCGACAGGCCGCTGCGCAGCGCAGAGAGGTCAGTACTTTCGCGATTGCACAAGATTTGCTTGTCACTCACATCTGGGTTGTTGGCGTCGACGCAGATGTCCAGCACCATTTCGCGGAGATACCGCTTCTCAAGAGCGTCGAAGCAGCCGTCGACCCAATTCATGAGAAGATCGGCTTCTTCGGAGTGCCCTCGTCGCAAAATTTTCAACTTCAGTCCGTCGAGGGACTTGTTCGTGTATGCATCCTCGGGGAAGAGTGCGCTGCATATATGTACCAGTCGTGAGCGACTGTAAAGCTTAAACAGGCGACACAAAACATCAAAACTTACCGCAAGTACGTGATGCTTGACACCTGATTAAAGGACATCGGTTAGCATCTGCAATAATCATGGGGACATTCACACAGCAACTCGCATTTCCCTTACCGTCAGACGCAAGAGGTTTTGCACGAGATTCAGAGATAGCTGCTCGGTGATCTGTGTCGTTTCGAACTTGTTCTGCGCAATCGGAGCGAGAAGCGCTCGATTAATAAGCGCGCAGACGCGTACGCTCTCAAGCACGCAAGGTTTTGTGAAAGCGACGGGCACTCACTGTTGTCTCAGGGGGCCTAACGGCGACGCTCGTGGCCATGGTTTGCAACGCGCGGCCGGCACCACTGCAGTCGGGAGGACACGTCATAAGCACATCGGCACGAGAAGTTATCAACGGCATCAGCCTGCCTAGTCTCTGAAGTGCTTTGTGCGGGGTCACTTACACTCTCCGTTGCGCGTCACTTACACTCCACACAAGTGGATCTGGGGATGCCACTGAGATTTGTCGAGTGGATTGAATTGAAAGTTGAGATTTAAACGGGAGCGTTCAGATAGTTAAGTGAGTGAGTGTGTGTGTGCGTGTCAGCGTGTGTAAGCGCGCGCGCGTGTGTGTGTGTGTGAGTGTGTGAGTGTGTGTATGTGCCGAGGATGGCCATCGAAGTGGAATCACTGTGTGTAGCTGACGTCATGTATTTTGGCGGGAGTGTCGTTGGTCATCAAATTCGAATTTTCCCGCGCGCCAACTGTCAGACCAGAGCAATCGTAGAAAACCCGGCGTGTGTTGCAGCTGCTCCAGGGTACGTCGTCCGTTCGTTCGTCCGTCTCCCAACGATGGCGACGGCCCGTGCTCTTGAGCAGTCGCTCGAGACGGCGGCTGCTGCGGGTGCTGACTTGCATGGTATCGCGTCCCAACGCGAGGATGCGCAAGGCGGACGTGAGCGCCAACGTGAACTCGAGGCCGCATTGGACTCTGCGGACGAGCAATGGGTGTGTGCGCGTTTTTTACCTCCCTTTTGCCAGAAATGCATACGTGCGCAAACTGTGGTCTTCGTTTTGGCCTTTTTTTGTTCTTAACTTTTTCCGTGTGCAGCTGTGCAAGTATTTGGAGAACCGCACCGGCGATCCCTACCACATCTTGAAGGCTGTTTTCGGCGGTACGTGCGTGTTATGCACTCTTGGAGGGGCTTTCTAGCGATAAATATAATGTAGGGGCCCACGGACTCACCATGCGTTGTGTTTTCCGCACGTTCAGCATCGACGCCCGAGTCCCAAAAGGGACAGTCCCGACGCACCGCAGTGTTCGCCTTCGCGATCAAGGCCGTAGATGCGGCACAGCACTCCGAAAAGGCGGTTACGAACATTCTGGGTCTTCTGGAGGGTCAGGTAGAGACACTTTCGACGGACGGAATTGCCGCGGCGCTGTCGCAAATCATTGGGGCTCTGCGGCGTCCCTCTGGTACGGCACCTGCCAACAACCCGCGCACGTACAAGTCCCTCCAACTCCTTCCCAAGCTGTTGGCCATTGTGGCAACGCATGACGCTGTGCCTATCAAGGCTGCCGGTAAGTACGCGACCGTTTTTTTTGGCCCTCTGTATAAGGCATTTACTGAGTATAGTGCGAAAGTGATTAATGTAGGTCCCAATGCAGACGGAACCTCCGACGTGACCATGCACGGCGGGCAGTACCGCAGTCACATGCTCAACAAGCTCTGCTCCCTGCGGTGGGAGCCGGACGCCGTGATTCACCTCGTGACGATGTTCCGCGACGTCGAGCTGGAGGAGGACGAGCTGCGCTTTGTCGTCGACAAGATTTTCAGGTGGGTATTTTCTATCTGCGCTGCTTTCGTGGGCATGCATCCTTTTTTAACAGCTACGGCACCCCTTTCACTTCAGACAAATGAGCGGAATGGGCCTTGATGAGATTCCTCCCCTCGTGTACCAGCTGCTGCTGCTCTCGGCCAAGGTTAGCGCTGCAGTCGCGACTGTGCCTTTTATTTTCGCGCTTTTGTTGGAAGTTATTATTCCAACTCACGTTGCGTTTACTACCAACGAACAGGGACACCGCCGCGTTGTGCTCCGCGGACTCATTTCGCACTTTGGGGAACTCGAAGCGAAGATGATGGGCGCGGCCACAAGGTAAATGCACTGGAATTTTTATGCGCATTAGTGCGCGTGTACCCCTGTGTGTTTGTTCTGTGTGCGTGTGTTGTTGCGCGTGCTCATTCTGAGGCCTGTCCGCTGAAGGGACGATGCGATGGACGGGATTGAGCAGCACTCGGAGACGGCCGAGCATCTGTGGCAGGTCGAGGGGACCGTGCTTCTCCACGTGCTCTTCGCGATGAAGCAGGACCAGGCACGTGCGCATGCATTCACGCACCACTCACATTGGCACGTCGTTCGCTTCGACGACATCCCCTTCAGATTCTGTTCTCATTGTCGTGATGTGCAGGAACTCGGCGCCGAGTTTCTTCGCAATCTCAAGGCCGCGCCCGTGGCCGCATGCAGTCCATTTGCCGTCGCCCTTATGCTCAGCCTCTCCCGCATTCACCGATTCGAGAACTCGGTACGTGTCGCTTGATGCTAAACTGATATGCGAAACCCGGTTCAACGTGCACTCTGTCACACTCGCGCTTATGTCGCAGGCGTTCGACCTCTTAAAGGCGACCATTCTCAAGTCTTTCCGCGACGCTGAGCGGCGACAAAGCGCTGGCTGGATTGAAGGTGAGCCCCTGTCTGCGTCCAACTGCGAATGCATCATGGTGTTTTGCGCTTCTTAAATGCCCGTCTTCGCCTTCCATCAGACAAAGCGGCGCTGCAGTCGTTTGATATCGGCGGCTCGATCCTTGAGGTCGTGCGTCGCAGCGTGCATGACTGGGACCACGTCACAGAGGCCATAGCCGAGCTGGCGCTGGCGCTTCTCGATGCGCACTCGAACAAGAAGCACGGTAGGGCTCTTTTATGCGCCTGCGCGTGCCCGTCTGACCTTCTCGGCTTACGGAAATGATCGGCTGCAGAGGAAGACTCGCCCCAACACAAGTGCGCGTCACTGGGACAAAGGCTCGTCGTGGACGTCTTCAAGGTGGACAAGGTTTGCCCGTCCAACCCTTGCTCGCAGCTCGTAATAACAGTCGTTTGCGTTCCGACGCAGCTACACGAGCACGTGCGCCCCCAACTGCTCGAACAGGTGCTGGCTCGCATCGTCGCAAAGACGCTCTCTCATGTCGGTTACTACGTCGAGGCGCTATCCATGATGGTCACGACCGTACCGCAGGCGTTCTTCGACCTCATTCCCAAGGTAATTAGGCCATATATAGCCCTAATTTGTGTGCAAGTGCCATCGATGGTGCTGATGCGCCCGCTTGTACCTCACGTTTTCACACACTCGCACACTCGCACAGGTCAAGGAGGCGTTCGACTACCTCTCGCTACTGAGCCTCCCGACGGCAGAAGGCCTCATTGATGCTGTCTATCCGCTCGTCGCCGTCCACGCTTCGCTCCGGGACTATGTCATTCTCGTTCTCCGAAAGAGCGTATTTGCGCGGTGAGAGACGAAAGTTGTCTGCTGCAGGTTAACAATGTGCCTTGCGTTTACATTCCGCGTGCCTTCAGCGACGTCGACGCACGCGAGATCGCAATCATGGGATTCCTCCGCATCCTCAAGGCGTCGCGCCTTCGCAACGAAGTGGAGCTCAGCCAAGCAGGCGCGTCGCAGGCAATCCAGAGGGAGAACGAGGGGCTCTGCCTCGACGTGATAGGTTGGTCATTGCTTTCTCGTCGCCGAAGTGTTTGTACTCACCTGTCCCTCTGAGTTGTAGGCACCATGCGGCGGTCGCTTGCGCAACAAGCGGGCGTGCGGCTGCGCATCTACGAAGGGTTGGCCGACGTCGTCCGCCAGAACCCGCTCATTCGAGATGACGTTCTCGCCATTCTCACGCCGCAGGTGTGTTTCGCATCTAATCGTCCTTGCAACGAATCCCGCCATGCCATTGAAGGACGTAACACTCCCTCTCGCGTTGTTCTCTTCTCCGCAGCTGTTCAAGTACGTTGAAATGGACGACGGTGTCCTTCCGCCGCTCAAGCTCGACCTCTGCATGGAGCACTCGGCGGATGTGCGCCTCAGCGAGCCCCTTGGACACCTGCTCGTCACCGTCGTCAGCTGCAATAATGCGCACGGCGGCAACGGCGCGTACGCGAGCGCCGTCGAAGGTTCGTTTCGTGCGCAAGTGTTTGCATGGCACGTCTCTGAACGATTGACTCTGGCTCACGCGTCCGCCGCAGATGTTCGCGCGTCGCTGCACAACCGACGGAAGCTGGCGGAGGTACTGGATTCCGTGGGACGGCGCCTCATCAAGGCAGAGATGGACGACTTTGAGTTGGACAAGGCCGCCGATTTCGCCCTCAACACCTCCGTCGGCTGCCAGAACAGCATTCGCGCATCGCTCCTCCTTGGCGCATACGAGGTATGTGCGACAGCGTACATGTTTTGTGCTTTGCTTTTGCTTTTGACACAGCTGCCCTCGTTCAGGTGTTTATGGAGCACATCCTCACGTCGTCGGGCCCTCTCACGGCGGTGCGCGCCGAAGAAGTCCTGAAGCTGCACGCCAACTACCAAAAGCTCGCTGACGCCCTCAAGGAAAAGGCGGCCATGGGCAAGGGTGAGCGCTGTTTCGAGTCTCTTTCGACATGGTCGTGTCGTGCTGACGCATCTGCTGCTCGCAGGCAAGAACGCGAACTTAACGTGCATGCTCACGCTCGGGTGCGTGGCCGATCTTCTTCAACGCGTGCTCTCTCCGCCTGCCGAAGGGGGCGCGGACGAGCAAGGCTGCGTTGTGTTGCAGTCGAAGCCCGAGTTCGCCATCTACGCGCTCAGGGCGGCCGTGTCGAAGCTACAGCAGGTGTGACCATTTCGCCGTGCTTACTGTTTACTTCTGTGTTGTTACTGTTGACCGCTCAACTCTCGGACAATACCGCCTATTGTGTGTGGGACAGGTGGAGGAGAAGGGCTGCACGGACGACACGCACGACGAGGCCTCAATCTACCGTCATGTCATTCAGATGACTCGGCTGCTCATATCGACATACAAGGCGTCGACGGAAGCGAGTCGCGCACTGGTATTGTTATCTGAGGTAACTGTCGCTGTATTGCCTGAACCTTCTCACCTTTCTTCGTTTGTTTATCGAGCAGAAGAAGACGGTGCTTGCCCTGGAGGGCGTGAAGGCGGCCATCGCGCACGTTGTGTTGCGGCGGAGGGCGCGTATTGCTGATTTCCTTCGGCGTGTGGATCCCTCTGTCGAGGACGAGGAGGGCCTTGCGTCGAATTCGGACGCGAGCGCTCGCATATACTGCCACATCCGCATGCTCCAGGTGCGTGTACGTCACACACACACGCACAGCGTCTGTGTGTTTCTCCTTGAGCATTCACTCGCGCACGTCCTAATCGCCCAGTTATTGAACGGCGCAGAAGCTCGTTGTGGATCTTCTCGGCCGCAACGGTGACGTGCCCTCGCGGGAGGCCCAGCTACTCCTCGCCATTGTTGCCGAGCTTGCGCCGATGGTCTGGGACGATGCGCGCATGGCGTCGCAGCTGCAGCAGTGGGCGGTGAAGGTGTGTCAGGAGCACTCTGCGGACGACCCCGCCGTCGCGAAGGCAATGGTCGACCTCATGCTCACAACAAGCGCCCGAGTTCCCGGCGGCATTGATGTGGTGGGTATGCAAACGCATCACGCACGTTCTCTCCCTGCTTCTTATGTTATTCCTCCACTGTAACAGGCACTTGCGCTCGCCGTTGACATTCGTAATGAGGTCGGCGACATTGAGCACGACCCCTCGCGGCCTGCGGCAGACCGGAGGGCCTTTGCGGTGGTGTGTAGCCGCACGGTTACGTCCTGCCTCGCGCTGCTCCTTGCACGCCTTGTTGAGTGCGCGGAAGAGGTCGACTGGGCCTTCGGGAAGCTGCAGTCGGACGCGCAGGGTGGGTGTCATGGAGCTAGTTGTACTAATTTTCGTAGCGCGTGCTAAGCGATCACACTCTCGCAGATTCCGTGCGCGCGGATGGTACCCAAGCAGCGGCTGCGCAGAAAGCTGCTGTTGAGGTAATGTACCTCTGTGCCCGTGTGGCGTGCTTCCGTGAAATTTCCGGATACGTGATCGTCTTTATTTTCGCCCCCAATGCACATTCTTTCTGTAACTGAACGTGTCGTATGCGCAGGACATGCTCTTCCGCCGTCTCATCGTTGTCACGAAGAGCTTCGACGAGCTTGCGCACGCTACTTTGGCGAGCGCGAGCGCCGAACTGATTCTCAAGTCGCTCCGCCGGCTGTACGCGATATTCACGTCGGCGTCGAAATACGTGAGTGCTTGCTCTTCAAACGTCCTTCGTTGTTCGTTGCGTAACTGTCGCCCCACTGCAGTGTCTTGCGAAGAGCAGTGACCAAGGGAGCTTCAAGGTGCCCCGGGCGTTTGAAGAGCTCGTGGACGCCTCGGCGGGTGCGCTCTCCGGGGAGATATACGCCCTCATTTCGTTCGTGCAGAACGTTGACATCGAGAACTCGCGCATGGCCGGCGGCGCCCCCAAGAAGAAGAAACAGCCAAACACGGCTGCAAAGGTGTGGCCTCTCTCGCGCGCATGGTGTGTACTTGCGAGAGGGTTCCTATACGATCTATTGACATGCGGTTCGTCTACAGGCGCGCATCCTTCGCGAGAGCCGCATCGTCCCGAATGTAATCTATGCGATCGAGCAGAACGAGCGCTTCCTCATTAAACTCTCCAAGAAGACTAAGGTGCGTGAAGACGACGGTTATCGTTCAAGTGCGCCCGCGCTTGCCCGTCGTCGTGCGTTGTATGTCACTCGAGATGTGAGTAGTGGCTTAAAAACGCGAAACGCGACTGTTGGTGCGCATGCAGGTCAATCTCATGCGAAAGGTCAAGCGGAGCACCGCGCGCGATTTCCGCATCACAGCCAGCGAACTCGACACGGCCCTCAGCCGCGCCATGAACGTCGATGGCGAGTCCTCTCAGAACGGAAGCGACGCCGAGAACGAGGACCCGAAAGGCAAAAAGGTGTGTGGAGTGCCCGTGTGTCCTGTCTACTGCAGACTCTTCCCTTCTCTCATTGTACAGCCACCCGCTTTTCCTCACGGCCTTTTAACTCTCACGCCTCCCTGACGAAGCCGCGCGCTAAGCGGGGCGCCAGTCGAAAGGGCGCCGACGGACCGCCGGCAAAGCGTCGTCGGAAGGGCGCTGCGGCGGTTGACGACGGCGAGGCGAACCAAGACGCCGTCGAGGACGCCATGGTACGTCTCGCTTGAAAGCGATTGTTCCACGTGCGTGCGTTGAAGGTGACCGATATTACCCGTCGCTTTTGCAGGAGGTCGACAGCTAGCGAGGACTTCGACGCCAACTATCCATTGGCAAATAAAGCCATGAAGCGCCAGTCATATCTTCAAGCCGCGAAGTACTTGAAAAGGGCGGAGATGTGGCCGTACAACTACTTTGCCCATGACACCGTGAGCTTCGCAAACCCCGTCCCGACGGACACGTCCGCAGTGTACCCTGCCGCCCGCAGCTCGTGAAGGAGAAAGCGACGCGCGAGGATCGACTCCCTTCCGACAGAGCCCCACATGCACGCCTGATCGTGCGTGGAGAAATCGAGGGTCAGCTGTTGCCGCGCGGACTCTTCGAAAGACCGAAAGCCCCCGAGCGACTTGTCCGCAACGTCACCGAGCATGATGGCGCCGTTCGGACGCATCACAACAGAGACTTCGCACCAGCCAATTCCTGCCGCGCGATCGCACGCGGCAAACACGAACGTCCGCATGGAGTTGTATTCGCGTCGCGACTCGTAATACGCCGCCGTCTTCGCGAGGGTTCGTTCCGCTGACGGCGACTCGGACGTGCCATCGGAGACGGTGTCAGGCGGGATACTCTCCGCTTCCGAACACCGCAGGTCTTTTGCCGCGTCAACCAGGTCGGGCAGTCCGTAAAAGTCTGCCTCTGCCTCGATCTCACGAAGCGATGCGCCGTCGGACGGGAGCGTTTCCACGTCGACTTGACCGCGACGAAGGTAGTTGAGAACGTGCCGAAAGTGCGTCGGATCACGGTCGATTACGGCGCGTCCCTTTGGATCTTTGCGCAGCCCCAAGCTGCCGGCAAACATGCGCGCGAGCATCGAGTCGGGGACGCGACAGAGCGTGTCTGTCGACGTCGTGAAAACGACGCCGCCGACGTTGACTGATACAATGCGCGTGTCGTCCATTGTGGTCGCTCTGCGCGCCGCGCACACATGCACACGGAGTCCTCGGAATTGCGTGAAAACGCGGGCTTTTCTGCTGGCCATTGAGTGCGTGCTGACGTCGGCAGGCCTGGACATTCTGTGAAAATGTCTAGACAGTCCGGCACTCAACAGTACGAAACATCCACCTATCGCGTGTTGCAAGATTGATCAGGTGGCCGTTTCAGCTGCTCCTTGACGCCACCGACCGCAAAGTCTATTATTGCCAGCACTGCGGTTGCCGCTGCAACGTCACACACTCGGCGCGTAGTGCAGTGCGCATGTGTGTGTGCGTGTGTGGACGTGTGTGGGCGTGTGTGTGCGTGGACGTGCGTGCTGTGCGGTTGTGTGCTCGCAAGCTGAGTGCAATGCAGAGGTGTGAGCGCTGTGAAGTTCGATTTTTGGTTTTCTGAAATCGCTGAATGATCCCGTGTGGCCTTTGCCTGTGCCGCATTTCTCGCGCTCTCAAGTCCCTATTCACGCGGACCCTCCCTTGTCGTGCCCTCTCCGCAACCTCACGACGTCCCAAAAAAATGAATCCAACGTGCATCCCCATGCGCCGGCGTGCGCTGGCAACGATCCTGTTCGACTGGGCGATGGTGCTCGCGCTCTTCGGTGTGTTTGCGGTCATCGAGAACGCCGAGCCGTACCACCGCGCCATTCTGCGCAGCGAAATGGATGACTACAAGTATCCCATCGTCGACAACACTATCTCGGCGCCGGTACTGATGGTGCGTGGAGTGTGCGCGTGTGCTTGTGTTTTTCGTATGTCCGTGTGTCTGTGCTTGTGTATCTTCATATTTGTGTCAGTCTCAGTATGCGCATGATTCTGCGTTTCAGTTGGACTGTGTGCCGTGTGCTCATCGTGGGCTAATGGTGTGCTGTGCGTTTTGCAGGTCGTGTGCCTTGGCGTTCCGGCGGCATGCATTGTTATCTGGTTTCTCTTGACGCGCAACAAGAAGGATCTCCACCTCGGGCTTCTCGGTGCGTGTGCGACACTTCGGGCTTGTTGTTTCTTCGGCTGTTGGTTATTAAGGAATATCACCGTGCAGTATGTGACTTCAGAGCAATTGTGTGTGCATTGGCTCTGACTTCTATGCCGTGGTGGTACCTTGCGCAGGGCTCTGTGTGGCGATTGTGTTCACGGGCATCCTCACGGACTTTGTCAAGGTGTTGATTGGTCGCCCTCGTCCCGACTTTTACTGGCGTTGCTTTCCCGATGGCGTGGAGCTTTGGGATGGCGAACAGCCAGTCTGCAGCGGCTCTGCAAGTGTTGTGCGCGAGGGACGAAAGAGCTTTCCCAGCGGCCATGCTTCGTGTGAGTGTGGCTCATATAATGACATGTTGTGCCTTTAGAGCTATTTTGAACGCGTGTAGTTGTATCTGTGTGCACTACGCGAAAGCCGTGCTTCGTTGCTCACTTGGCTCACATTTCGCTCTTGTGCGTGCGCGTTTCAGTGTCGTTTGCCGGGCTCGGTTTCCTCGCGTTTTTCATCGCTGGCAAGGCGCACGTCTTTGATCGCAAGGGCCACGTGTACAAGATGGTTCTCTTCATGGCGCCCTTCTTCCTCGCCCTCTACGTCGCCCTCACGCGCATCCGCGACTACTGGCACCACTGGCAGGTCCGTGCGGTACTCTGCGCCCGAGTGTGTGACTTCCTTATGCTCGCGGTCATGCTATGTTGCGGTGTCTCGGCCACTTTAACGGTTGTGCAGGTGCTCTCTCCGTTTCGTCCGTTTGACCTCTAGCTGTTATCTGTTGCAGGACGTCACCGTGGGCATGCTCATTGGCATCGCAGTTGCCTTTGCGACATACCGCCAGTACTTCCCCGCCCTCGACCACGCCGAGTGCCACGTGGCGCACCCGTACCGCGACCACTTCTCAGAACCTCCGCGGGTCAACGTCATTTCCGAGTCGAGCGAAGACAACATTCCGAACAAAGGACGCGCCGACATTGAGATTGTGTAGTTGGCTGCTGCGCTGCGTGTGCTAGCGTCATTGCGTACAGAGCGTCTTCTACTATTCTTTCTCCCTCAGTCCGTCCGTCTGTCAATACACTTCCTAGTCTTTGTCTGCGCAGCGTCTTGTGTCATCCGTTTTCGTAACACCCACCCTATCGAGCAGTTGCCGGTAACACCCACCATGGCCCAATATTTCCTGCATTGCGTCACACAAGCGAGTAACCTGTCCACACCGAGCGGGCGCGCAGAGGGTTCAAAAGGACGCCCGAAGCAGCGCGAAAGCACCGCACACAACACGAAGAAAATCTCACAGCTTGCGCCCCTTTTCCCTCTCCCTCTCGACTCGTCATGCACGGCGCAGAGGGATCTGACTTCGACACCCTCGCCGGCATCCCCCCCATCTCCCTTATCCTCCAGTTGCCCGAACCAATCGTCGTTCTCATCCTCTCCTTTCTCGACTTGCACTCGCTCTGCAGCGCGTCTCTCGTGTGCCACGCACTCTATCGAATCTCGTGCACGAACTCTCTCTGGCGCGCGCAGTGCCGTAGTCACGGGTGGCTGTCAGGTCCCAACACCCACGTGTTTGGGACGGATGGAGCCGTCCACGCGCGCATGCGTGCGGTGCGCGACCGCCACCGTGCGCCCCCTCCGTCTGCGAAGTGGAAGCTCTATTATGCCAATGGCGTGCGCATTCTCGGTGCGTTTCGTGGAGGGCTCTTCCGCTCGAAGATGCTGCAGATCCCCGGGCTTGGGCGCCACACGCACAGTTCGCTTCCCGTCCTCCAGTACGACGGTCGCACTTTCGCGACGACGCACGGCGGCCGCGTCGTTGTTGCGGACCTCCCGGAACCCTCCCTGAAGGCCAGTGTCGCCTACAGTGTGGGTGCGGGCGCCGACGTCACGCACTTCCACTATGGCCGGAAGGAAAACGTGCTCGTGACGGGACTGATCAACGGCGACGTGTGCATACACAACTTTAATGACGGTGCGCACGTGGCGACGCTGCAGGGGCACACGGACGCCGTGCAGGCCGTGCGTGTCTGTGGGGACGTGATTGCGTCGGGCTCGCGCGACAACACAGTGCGCCTGTGGTCGGCGTCGCGACGCTCACTGCACGCCACCCTCGACGTGGGCGAGCGTCTATGGTCCATGCGCCTTCGTCGCAACATGTTGATTGTGGGCACCGCAAACCACCGGCAAGTTGCCCCTCTCCAGCTGTGGGACGTGGAGCGCGGGGTGTTTACTCGCGCAATTACGGGCGCGGCGAGGGGCGGCGGCGTCTACGACATGCTTTTCGAATCGGACAGCGTCGTCGTCTCGTGCGGTTTCGACGCCTACGTGCGCGTGTGGGACCTCCGCCTGCCCTTTCAGAGCCCCTGCGTCCTCTGTTTCGAGGATCCGGACGATTACCCGATGCTGTGCGTGCAGACGGGCCAGACGGGCGCCGACGGCAGCCCCGCCTCGAGCGACTGGCGGATCGTCACCGGCAGTCGCAGTCACGGCATTGTGCGCCTCTGGGACAGGCGCATGGCCGGCGTGTCGTCGAGGGCGGCGAGCGGACGAATTGGTGGCGGCGGCGCAGGTTTTCGAGTCACGCGTGGCGTTGGCGTCGCGCGGGGTCTCGTGTGCACGTACTACTCTCGAGGAAGCCGCACCGAGAGCAGCGTGCATTCGATGTCGTTGCGGGGTGGGCGCATCTTCGCGGGCCTCCAGGAGGGCGTGTGCGTGCTCGATTTCGACTCTGGCGAGGCTGCGACCACGCAGACGGTGTCGGCGACCGGCGAGATCCAGTCCATGTCCATCGTGTCGCAGGCTCAATGAAGTAAACGTCACTGATATCGCGCAGCACCGCGCGTGCCCTCAAACTGTCTTGGCAGTCGTCCTGTGCACGTAACGCCGCCGCCCTATCAGCAACGCCTCCACCGCGGCGGAGAGTGAGTCGGCGTCGCCGGCCCACGCCGACTTGTTGTAGAGGGCCAGCGCGACGATGACGAGGACTAGCGACGCGACAAAGTACGAGTCGGTGCGAAGGTCGAAGATCACCACCGCAAGGACAGTGCCGAGGGCCGTTGCGAACGCGACCACGAAGAGCTTTGCGATGGAGCTCGCGTGCTTCATGACGACCGAGAGGAGGATCCCGTTGGCCGCCTGCGTCGCCACGATTGCCCACGTGTGCACGTTGAACCCCTGCAGCAGCGTTCGCGCTTCAGCCCCGACGCCCCGGGACGACAGCCACGCAAAGCCATTGAAAGCGACGCCGAGGATATACATCGGGATGTTCTGCGCGTGGATGGATGACGACGCGCCGGTGGCCTTGAGAACGCGCTCCGAGTAGACGCCGGCGAGTCCAGAGATGCCGCAGTAGATCAGCATTAGAAGGGCGCCGCGTGCCGTGATGAAGATCTCGCCCTCCACGGCGCCGCTGTGCGACAGCCCGGAGTAGCCGTTCAGTGCGCCCGCCGCGACGAGGACCGGCATGGCGGCCCACTGCACGGGGGAGAGGCGGCGCCGTATGAGGATGCGAAACAGGATGGCCGTGGTCACAATCTTGAAATTGCACAGCACGACGAAGCTAGCCGCGTCCATCTCCCTCTGCGCATGGTACGCAATGTTATTGTTCGCCGCATAGAGCACGGCGGGAAGTGCGAGGCGAGCGAACGCGCCTGGCGTCACGACGGATCGCAGCCCCACGCTGTCTGCCCCCTGCGCAACGGCCGTTACCGCCACCATCGCCAATGAGGCGACAAGCTTCGCAAGTTCGGTGACAAACACGGCCGCAGGAACGCTGTAGTGTATGCGCCCGTCACGTTGTGAGAGGGTGTTGAGGATGGAGTGCGAGCTGTACGTGCATACGGCGAGGGCCATCAGCAGCGGCATGGCCGCCTCGACGGCGCTCTTCGCCGCAGCCATCGTACTGCGCGCGCCTCAGAGAGGCTGCGCTGTATACTTCGTTTGGCGTTTTGTGCAGCACATTCCTCTCTCGATCTTTCGCTTCGGAGCGCTGTGTGTGTGCCGAGAGGCCGAGTGTGCAAATGTGACAGGGAGTGGCAGGTCGGGTGACATGGATCACGTGTGTAGGAAAGAGTAAATCCGGAGTGATTCGGGATTAGCGGAGACTCCCACACATAGGGCAACACATGAGTGGCAGATGCTCAAAGGCAGTTTCAGCAAACTTTCTCTTTCGGCAGCATTCTCTGTAGCCGTTCATTCAAAGAGGTTGGTGTGGCACACCTGCGCTCGTGTGCTGGTATGGTGGCGTCTCTGTGTTTTGTGACATCGACTGGTTCGATAGGTGTGCACGCAGCACGAACATTTGATGGCGGCGTAGCATTTATCAGCGTGAAGTCTGGGTTGAGCGCTCTTGTCGTCACGCGTTGTTGAGCAGGGCAATATGTCACTCGCCCTCGTGTGTTTGTGTGTGTGTGTGTTGTTGATGGGTGATTGTCGCTTCTTCGCACTCGTAGACGCCGTAGCAAAATGGGTGGCCACGGACCGGAGCCTGAGCTTCACGGGATTACCCGGTACTTCAACTCGGTGACCACGATGGGCCGCCGCAATGTGAGTGAGGGACACCCGCGTTTTCATGCAGTTGTGGCTGTCAAGGGCCGCTTCCGCTTGTCGTGTGATTCTCTTTTGCTGCCTGCATATGTGTGCTTAATTCTTGTTTGCGTTGCGCGCGGACAGCTCGTGATTGGGGTGATTGGCCTCTACGTTGTTGGGTATTGCCTTGCGACGGGCGGCAAGAAGAAGGAGCAGAAGCCCGCGGTCGAGCACAAGCACTAGGCGCTTCCTGGCTGATGCTCGCTTGCGTGTGTCGTGAGGGCGTAGGAGCCGCTTGCGCGTGTATATGGTGTCGTTTTGTCTCTGATCTTCTTGAAAGAAATGGCGCGTTTGCTGTCGCTGCGTGCAATTGCGCGAGAACGGGCGAAGTGTGCGTTCTCTTTGTGAGTGTGTGTGTGAGTGAGAGTGGGGCACGTGGTCGCTGGACCGCTTCCTTGTGGCCATTGTGCCCCATAGGGCTGTTGACGCATATGCGCGGACAGCTGCAATGAAGCGAACCCCCGTTCGGGCTGTCCGTTCATCGTGCGCGATCTCATCTACGATGGCGTGCGTAAAAATTCGTGTGCACACGCGCACGGCGTTGAATTCACTCGCAGCTGCTGAACCTTTGTCAAGCGTTTATGCCGGTCATGATGCTTCCTGGAGCGACTGCGCCGCTTGCTCCAAGTGACTCTGCATGATCGCCGGGACTGGCGTGTCGGGTGCGGGGGGCGAATCCATCGCTTCACGCACGAGTAATCGAGCTGCCGCGAGAAGAGCGCGGTCGTTGACCTCGGCTGGATGTCGGAAAGCAAATGTGAGACAACAGAGGCATCCCATACGCGACTACACACACGCGCGCGCATATGCTACAAGGCGAGCATGGGAGTGACCCCTGTGTGTGCAAACACAACGTAGCTTTCTCCGGCGAAACGAACGACTCGTGTACAAAGAGCCTCTCGAGCGAATAATGCAACCCACTCAGCGGCACGCCCAGCACCACAGCATAATCCATAACTGTGTAGAAAAGGTTGTCGCTGGGCTGCTTCTGCGTGCGGCCAAGGAGCTCCACTCTTATATTCGTGGCGAATACGGGCGCGAGGAATTCGAAAAACTGCCCACCTGCTCAATCAAAGGGCGCGTTTGTGTCAATACTTTGATACGCACTTTGCACTGATCGGACACCAGCCGAGTCAGAGAGCGAGTTTTCCCACACACAAGCACCATATGAAGGCCGCGCGGCACCCACTTCTGCTTTTCTCAAACGGGAGAACAGGGGACACGTAATGGGGTGCACGATTCCCCAGTGAAAACTTAAAGCGCACGGATTTTGGAGCGTAGAGTGGATTACTGCGCGGGGCAGTGCATCAGTGCACGCAGGCGCGCGTGTCGAGTGCCTGTTGAGCGCACGCAACGCGCGCGTGTGCGCGTGTGTACAAGTACGAACAGACGTGTGTGTGTGTCTGGAAGAGAGAAGGGAAGACTGGAACGCACCCGAATTGCCAGTCTGCCTGGTACGCACGCAAACCGATTTGGCGGATGAGCGTGACGGTAGGTATGCCGTACAGGAGCCACTCGTTCGAGTTCTCGTCTTCGCTTCCCCTGCTGCTCCAAAACGGCTCGCGAAACTCGGCGTTGAACGTGGGGAGCGTGTTTTCGATGCTTTGCGTGGGATAGTCCGTCGTTGACGCGCCGAGACCCAACAACTCCATCACTCCGATAGACTGCGCGATGGCGTCTGCGCGGAAAGGCACATGCAAAATAAGCAAAGTGCCACAACACAGCAAGTCCTAGTTTGCACGATCATGTCGCCGGGCTTCCAAGGTGAGATCTACTCACGATCACTTTAACAACAACACTCACTCTTGAACCAATAAAGGCGCGTCCATCCAAAGTCTGTGGAGGGATCCGGACGAAGCGGCGGCTCCTTCACCCGCCATTCCTTGAGACACATTCGACGCCATGAGCGCTGGTCACACGCCTGAAAGGCAAAGAGGCAATCAATGCCGACAACAGTGCGCAGCAATAATGACCAAGATGATAGTGTCACATGGGGAGTCCGACAGGACACACACACACACACACACACACACACACACACACACACACACACACACACACACACACACACACACACACACACACACACACACACACACACACACACACACACACACACACAATGTGCAATAGCAAGGTCGACGAGTCATGCCGCCCACCACGCCGCGCCAGAACCGACAGACACTGCCGGCGGCAATTCGGTCGCGCGCAGACAAGTACGAGAACACGTGCTCGAGGGCGTCAGCGTAGAGAAAGGATCCGTCTCCCAACTGCGCGCCTGCTGTGACTGCAGCCTCGTCCCCCCGCGAGTCGTCCATTCCGGCCTGGAGCACGTGAGTGCAGATGGTATCCCTCTCCCACCAAGGTGAACGCTCTTCACGCCGTCGATAAAGCGATACGCGCGGCGCCAAAGTTTTTGTGCTTGCTCAAAAGCTGACACGCCCGTTCACGCCAAGGGCGTTGCGGTCGCCTTTGTGTCGCGCTGAAGGTGCGAGAAGGCCGCAGTTCAGTCAACAGTGCCGTCATCCTTGTTACCCGGTACATTTCCATAATCAACACAGAAATGGGCTGCCCCCAACCAAAGTGCAGCTCCCTAGCGACAATCTAAAATTAGTAACTGGTGGACAGACAACGACGCCCTCCGAGCCCGTGACAACGCTCACACGCGACGTCTTGCTCCCCTTATGTGTTTTTCTTTGAAGCCGCCGTGAGAGCCTACTCCTTTTGTCACACTCCTTCCTCCCTGTTGAAGCATCGCATTCTCTCTTTGGAGACGAGAAGTTCGTTGCTTCGTTTTCATTGCGTCCGTGCAACGCTGCGGTTTTTTGGCGACGTCAGTGGCGGGACTCGCGATGGTCGCGCCGCACGTCAACGTGCCTAACTCCTAGCGCGCTCTCTTGTTATCGGCCATGGAGAAGACGGGACGGCCTCCGTCGGGTGCAAAGCCTGCGAGCGCCACGACGACAAAGGCGGTGGCGCCTCGCACGAAGTTCGCCGCGGCAGCCAAAGTTGCGTCCGCGACCGTCACGCGCCCATCGTCTTCAACGGGGGCGCGCCCTTCGTCTGCAACGCGTGCTGGGCGACCGACATCCGCCGCATCCGTCGCCTCCCATGCCTCTGTGCCAGCAGAGTCCATTCCCGCGTCAAACGCTCTCGTTGCCGCGGGTACGTCGAAAGTGGCGCGCACAAAAGTACCATCGAAGCCGCAAAATCCGCGCGTTTTTCCCGCGTGGCTCGGAGAGCCCCATGGCCCCGGATTCGGCATTGAAATTCAAGAGGGCAAGGGGCTCAACAATGGCAACCCCACCTTCCACTCGCGCATCTACACGTTCAGCGGGCCGCTCGCGACCAAGGAGGACG
The DNA here is from genome assembly GCA_943704525.1 of Pigoraptor vietnamica. Lineage (NCBI taxonomy): Eukaryota > Filasterea > Ministeriida > Capsasporidae > Pigoraptor > Pigoraptor vietnamica. The sequence goes on from CALSCQ010000764.1 coordinate 50,100, forward strand.
TGTACTTTGAGCACCGCGAGGACGGATCGAAGTACGGCAAGGCCCACAAGCTCTATCACCAGTACCAAGAGAAGCGCATCGGCGACGGAAAAGATGTCAAGTTTGAGATCGAGGGGCGTGATTTCAACCCGGCGCATTACGCGGAGGTACCTGCCGCGCAGATCGGCAAGCCGTCCGCGAAGCAGCTGAAGAAGTTCGAGTCGATGGCGTCGAAGATCGAACAGCACCGGAAGGATCGCCTCGACAAGTACCGCCTCGTCGAGCAGCGGTGGGCGCAAATGCTGAAGGAATCGACGGTGCTGACGTACAAGAACATCCCGTGGCCGGACTTTAAGAAGAAGAACGGGCTGCTGCCGTTCCTCCTAGACCCCGCGCGCGCGCCGTTTCAAACGAAGGCGCAGCACGAGGAGTACCTGCGCGTGCTGAAGGACCGGTGGGACGTTGCGTCGTTCGACCGGGCGCTCGGGCACCGGATAGCGGACGATGATCGCGAGCGGATCATCGCGCGCGTGGACGAGATCTCGCAGATTGTCGGACCCAAGGACGTCGTGTGACCGCGCTGGCGTCGAGGAGTTTTCGTCTGCGAGCAGCGTCGCGCGTATCGTTTGCTTATTCTTATATTCGTCTCCTTATGTGTATCTTTCCCTTTGGTCCTCGATTGCGTCTGTGGTGGGCGTCCCCCACCGCCCCCAAACTAAAAGTAGGAATACTTTGTACGATGAAGATACTCGATGGGGCAATGTCGCATCACAGCGATGAAATTTTTGTGCGCCTCAGGCGGTGCCAACGTCCCGCTTGCTCAGCCACTCCATCGTCGCCCGCAGAATCTTCTTCTCGCCCAGACGAAGCTGGACGGCCGATCGGACATTGGGGGAGAGCGCGCCGTCCTGCAGCAGCCTCTCGTCATCCTGCACGAATTTGCGCTTGTGAGCGGGCGCCTGCGCGCGTGCGTGCGTGCGTGCGTGCGTGCGTGCGTGCGTGCATGCCTCCCTGCCTCTTCGTCAACTCATGAGCACTCCCGTACCTCAATGGATGTGGGATACGCGCGCAACAGTAGGGTGCACCGCACGGTAAGCATGGAGATGGCCTTGCGCTCGTTCTCCGCCGATATCGCAGCGCCCATGTCCCCGAGCGTACCCACACGCAACGCCGTCGTCGCTGCAAGCTCCGATTCGGTGGCACAGAACACGCGCAGGAAGCACGCGAGTGACGACGGGCAAGCGCCGGTGGGACGCAGAATAAAGTCGCACAGGCTGCGATTTGACAAGCTCGTCAACTCTCTCTCTGTGCCTCAAACGCATAGGACCCTCGGAGCAAGAAAGGTGCGCATGCACTCATACGCTCTCGGTATCTTTGCGCAACCCACGCTGTCATGTCGAGCGTCTGGAGGAGCTTCTGCTTGCGCTCGGCGAGCGGGTCGTCCTTCGAGAGGCCGACGCGAATGGCGAGGCTATCGTGGGGGTTGTTGGGTACGACAAACCCGCTGCTCATCAGGAGCTCGCTGTTCGGGCGCGGGCCGTAGAAGATGAGCACCTGTGCGCAATGGCGGTTGTCCGCAGGAAGATTAGAGAGGAACTCGAGGCGAGTGAGATAAAAGTAGTCGTCGACACGCAATGCAATGCAATGGAAGTGGATGAGACTTCTCGCCCATTCACCCACCTGCTCCCCTTTGCCGAAGTCGCGCACGGCCGTGCACTCCAGGCTCCTCGTCGCCGCGTTGAACACCGACGTGATCTCGCCCTCGGTCGTGTGGTTGCAGAGGTCCCACACGGGAATGAGCGCGAGGCCAAACTCGGGCCGCTCGTCCGATCCCCCGACGGGGATCCGATTCTGCCGCGTCATCACCGACGCCACGGCCCACGCGTAATCGTCGTACGAAAGACGCTTGGGATCGATAAGAGCCGGCTTACCGTCGCTCGCGCGCGTCAACAAGGGGCGGAGGTGCACGTACTGCCGCGCGACATTCCAAAACAGCCGCATTGCCTCAAGGCGCACCGGCGACCCCTTCAGTTCCGAGAGCTCCGCGACGGTGAAGAAGAGCGGCAGTCCAAACGAGCGCGGGAGAGTGTCGATGTACGGCGCCCACGCCGAGTCCTTCCCCTTCTTCGCCTCGACGAGAAGGTGCACGGCGAGCGCGACATTCGGCATGCCCTGGAGCACAGGGTCGGTGCGGATCAGCGCCGACAGGCCCGGCGACGATGCGGCCGTTACGGTCGACATCATGAGAGACTGCGGGACGCTCACGACGAGCTCGCCCTTCTTCACGTCGCGCGCAGCCCGCACGCCGTTGCCCTGCCCTTCAAATCGCCCAAATTCGAGCGCGTGCGACGGGAGCGATTTGGCTTCGAGCCACTTTGTGAACGCGGCAAACTGCGCATCCCAGTCAATGGCCCCGGATGTCCCCTCCACACGCGAAGTGCTCAACGCGTCCTCGCTCTCCGCCGACCGCAGTGCATCCACTGCCTCGCGCAGGCGCACATAATCCTCCCATTCCTTCTGAGTGCCGGCCACGGGTCCGCCCTGAGGAGCCGCGAGGCGTCTCACGGTCAAATCGACGAACGCTAAGAGCCGCACTTTTGCAGGCGGAGTGTGATTAACATGGGCGCGTACTCTCTCGACTTGAATTCTGGGCTCTGCAGTTTGTGAATGGATGCGCTTCTACTTACCTCTCTCAGCTGCGCCGCGACTGCCGCGAAGCAGGTCTCTCTTCGTACTGTCGTCGCGGAAGGTGCGGAGGACGCAGGGGGCGCCTGTTTGGGAGTGGCGCCCTTCTTGTTTTTAGGCGGCATGGCCCTTTGTTGAAGTGTGTTGGTGTGTGTTGGTGTGTGTGTGTGCGCGCGCACATGCGTTTTTGTATTTGAGCTAGAGATGGTGTGTAACACTGTTGCTTATGATGTAGGGTGGGGGTTACCACGAACAGTCCCCTTGCGTGACGATTAGAGATGAGTCGTTTGCAGACGAAAGTTGAAAATGCACAGAGCGAACTTGAATGGCTGTGAAGAATATAAGTAGTGCCAACGGACGAGAAATGCTTCAGAATATGGGGCCACGGCGGAACTGGCAGTTCACTGACGACGCCGATGTCCGTCAAAGTGTATTGCAATCGAGACAGCTCCTTCTACGTATAAACCACGCCCCCTCTGCAGCAGCGCACTTCGTGGAGAGACGGAACATGCTGCAGTCCGCGCCTGTGCTTGTTGGGTTGCATCGGCTGCATTGTGCCGTCTGGACAGCGCGGACATTGAACCACCACCCACACAGCCATGCGAGAAGCCGCAGGCGACTACTCCCTTAAACACAAGAGCTGGCACTTGGTAAAACGCGCCACTGTAAGCGCGTTTTAGTCTTTGCTGCAGCGAGAGGGGATTGTGCGGTGCGTCGGCGTCCCTGTGTTCGAGAATAGCTTGCCGCACGTGTCGCGTGTGAGTCCCCAGACCCCCACTTCCACGTCCACGTGCAACAGGTCGGCATGGTCACGTGACCGCTGACGTTGCAGCCACCAACCCTCAACCGCCGCGACGAGCCGTGTGCGCTTCGTCCCCTTTCTTCATCTTCAGTCACCAGTAGCCGTGTCCTGGGTTGAATTGCGAGTGGCAAAGTGCGGCTGCGTCCTTTGTTGGCGGAAGTTGTCGTGTGCGTTATTGTCTTGGGTTGGCTGTGCCTCCTACGGTCTCACAGATCGATTTTGACGGCAACTGTCACTGTCCATAGCGACGCACGTGCACGCTATCGCAACTACGACAACGAACTGCTCGGGCCCTTGCCCGCAGCAGCCGTAAGAGCCCCGTTTGCACGCGCCGTCGGTGTTCTCCACCATGTCGGACGGTGATGCGGGCGGATTGCGGCAGCGCAAGGGCGCGACTGAGCCCGCCGCCCCGCCCGCCGCCACTTCGCCGCAGAAGCGCGTGTCGAAGAATGGCGAACTTTTTGGAAGGACGCCGGACGGTGTCGGTGAGTGCCAGTAGCCCACGTGTCGTCCATCTTGCGGTGATTCGAACTGGGCCCGTCGGTGCGCATTCTGCCACTTTGCCTTCCGCGAGCGAATCTTCTCTCTCTCTCCGCGTTCGTCTGCACACGGAGTCTCACAGCAGCGATTGCCTCCGTCTCTGCATCCGCAGAGTTCACTGTGCCAAAGACGACGGATCTCATGAACAACCTTGTCCGCTTCGACAAGTACAACGTGTTCGACGCGCTCAACCTCGGCCTCATGCTCTTCCAGCTCCTTCTCTTTCTCACGGGCGCGCTGCCCCGATGGGTGCGTGGGCGCTTGCCGTCCGCCATGCATGCCGCCATGCATGCAGGAGCCTGCAGTGTGTCCCTTCTCTCTCCCCCTTACAATCCGCAACTCACGCGTTCGACTCACTCCCTTCGCAGGCGTACATTTTCCTCTTTTTTTTCTGGCGTATCTGCTATGACGGCGGTCTCGGTCTCCTCCTGCACCACCAGTCGTCCAGCGAGGCGATCACGCGCGTCATCCGCGCCATTGACCAGTTCCCTTCGGCGCGCGGCTTTTTGAAGCGGCAGCTCGAGAAGAAGATGGGACCGGACTACAAGTACGACGTGAGTGTCGCGCAAGCGAAGCAGCGGAGAGTGGGATCTGTGTGCGCTGGCAGTAGACATTGGGGCGGGGCTCAACGTTGTGCACTGTGCCTTTAAATTGCGTGTTGCTTTCATTGTAACGTTAACGCTCGAGGGCTCAACGATGTTGCGGCCGCAGTCGGTCCCTCCGAGCTTCAATGCGTGGCTTCTGTTCCGCCACGTCGTGGACATTGTGCTCGCGAACGACCTCGGCTGCTACTTCCTCCTCTGCTTCTCGTACTTTGAGTGGCCGGGGCTCTCGCTGTGGAACGTGGTGCTCTACGCCGTCGGCGTGGCGCTGTGCTGCGTCAACCTCTGGGTGAAGATGGACGCGCACCGCGTCGTCAAGGACTTTGCGTGGTGTACCAATCCTCTCGCGTCAGTTTCATTGCGCGTACTTGCCGACACGCTGTTCAATGCATTGCGCAAAATGTCCGTCGCTTGCCATGTGTGCATGCCCTCACACGCACATGTGCTTTTCGTTGGTTCCTCTGCGGATTTGGGCGACGCCCTGCTCGCCTTTGCTTTCGCCCTCGGTTTGTTTTGTGCGCAGATTGGGGAGACTTCTTCTTCGTGATCGAGCAGGAACTCACGTTTGACGGCGTGTTCCAGATGGCGCCGCACCCCATGTACAGCGTCGGGTGGGTTGTTGTTCACCGCATCCCTAGCACACTACTCTCAAGCCTCGTTAGTATGGCTTTTCTACTGATCCGTGCTCTTCCACTTGCGTCGTATTCTCTCTCTCCTCTCTCTCTCTCGCTTCCTTGCTCGTGCAAGTTCCCGTCTCGCAAGTTTCTCGGTCGCGCACATTCTCATGTCTCTTGCGGGCAGTGGAGGCAATGGACGCGCCTCTATGATTCAAGCTGATCGGACATCCCTCACTTTGCAGCTACATGTTCTTCTACGGAATGAGCCTCATCACGCGCTCGTACGTCGTGCTCTACGCGAGCCTCACGGCGCACTTTTGCCAGTTTCTCTTTCTTGGCGTTGTCGAAAATCCCCGTATCCGCGCCCTTAATGCACGTGTCTTGTAACGTCTTGCATGCATGTCTCTAGTCCACGCACACACTCTTGCGCATTCGCCCTTTGTCCTCTGCAACACGTGCGATGCCCCTTAACTCTCCAGCTTTCGTGCCACGACCCATCTCGCTCACCCGCATACAGACATTGAGAAGACGTATCCCTCGGTCATGCCCAAGATCAACCCGTGCCAGCAGCAGATCCTCCGCAAGTACTTTCGCTCGGACCTCATCGTGTTCAACAACCTCGACGTCTTCCGCGCAGCCGATCTCTTCCTCATCGTCATGGTCGGCCAGGTCGCCTTCTCGTACTTTCTTCCCGTCGGCCCCTGGTTCTATGTCCTGTGAGTTTGACCGCCGCGTTGTTCTGTTCGTGCAACTCCGTCCATCTCGAGTTTGGGAATTTCGTCCGGTTGTTTCCACCTTTTTTTATGTCGCTCGATTATGTGGGCCGGCCTGACGTCTTCGAAGGGTTTCTGCGTGGGTGTGGCGTACTCATCTGCGGCTTCTCGCATGCAGGCAAGCGGCGTTTTGGCGCCTCGCGTACAGCCTCGGCATCGGCCTGCTCCTCTACTTTCAGAGCAACCACAAGTCGTGGACGGCGCACTTTATCAGCCGCGGATTCACCAAGGAGTACGCGTTTGAGCAATGGAAGAGGTGCGTGGCTTGTCGCGTGGAGTCCGTCCTTCGCCGCGATCGTGCGTCGTTCGCTGTTGAGATTGTTTTTTTGTAAAGATCCATCCCTCCGGCTCGAATGCAACGGGTTGTCTGTTCCGGGGGCGCGCATCGTTTCCTGTCCGTGTCCCCCACATCCGTCGTCACATGGCACGCATGAATGCCCTGTGAGAACCTCTCCTTACTGCGCCGCCACTCACGCAGCATCTATAATGCGACGCTGACGATGGCGTACGTGTCGTTCGCCGTGTGCGCCCTCAAGATGTACCAGCTTCCTGACGACTGGACGATGCGCGGGGAGCTCGCCCGGCACACGCTCGGCGTGGTGAGTAGTTGGCGACGGAGATGGAGTTGCAGTGGAGATAGGGTTGCAGTGGCGAGACAGTGTCTGTCGCAGTATAGGAATAACGCAGTAGTAGAGTGACGCAACGTGAATTCGCTGTTTGTGGTCATTACACTTTGGCGCCTCCGCTTAATTTGTCTGATTTTGTTGCAGCTGCTTATCATGTTGCACGTGTGGTGCTCTGTGTCCACGTTCGAGGTCCTTGGCGAATACGGATGGTGAGTGCGCCTACTGCTGTGTCCTTATAAGGCAAAACGCTCGCTGTCGGTTTTGCTTATCACGTTTGTTTCCAGGTTTTACGGCGACTTCTTTATCGAGGAGTACGAGCCCACGATCTACTACCACGGCATCTACCGGTGCGTCTTGTGCGCGTGTGCATGTGGTTCTGCACGCATAGCATCGCTACGTCTCTTGCGTCTCTTTTTGCGCATTACAGGCGGCCACGTCTGCGATTCTCCTTGCCCCTAGTGACTTGGGAATTTGATGGCCTTGCGCTTATCCAAAGTGTGATGTGGCTCTCGTGCAGCTTCCTCAACAACCCTGAGAAGGTCATGGGTTTCGCCGGCTTTTATGGCGCTGCGCTCATCAGCGGCAGCTACGTCGTCTTTGCGCTCGCGCTATTGTCGCAGATATCGTGGGCCCTCTTCCTGCAATACGTCGAGAGGTGCGTTTGGGTGTGTCTTACCTTTACTTTGCCCGGTTGCTACAAGAAGTATCCCGTGACGGTAGTGTTCGCTAGTCGTCGCATCCTCCTTTGACAATTTCGCCTTGGCTTATTATTGGGTTGTGCGATGTGCAGCCCCCACGTCACGCGTCTCTATGGCGACAAGCGGCGCGTGGAGTCTGGGTTCACGGCGGCACTCAAGAGCAAGACGGACGGCATCATGACGAAAGGTGGGGCTGCAACTGGAGTGTAATCATATTCAATTGTGTGTCGAGAGGCGCGCTTCGTTACCGTCGTCCTACTTGTGTTTCACAATTCCTCGGGCCGTACCTCTGGCATTGATCTCATCGTGGCGTTGCACAGCCGAGCCCATCACAAAGGAAATCGAAAAGCTCGTCGAGCCCGTGTCGAAGCTTGCGTCGCCGCTCGTGGAGAGCGTCTCCAAGTTTCGCGAGTCGGCCGAGACGCTCGTGAAGAGGGGTACGAGCCTTCGCTCCTCTATTGCGTGTGCGTATGTGTGTGTGTGGTTGTGCGCACGCGTGTGTGTTTCTGCGTGTACGTGTGCGTATTGCTTTCGGCTAATTGTGTGCGCCTTGTTCTTTGCAGCAACCGTCCCGATCCTGTTTACGAAAGAGTGAGTGAAGCGACGCTCGCTTTGCGTGGCATTGACGCACACCATCTACGCACGCGTTCTATCCGGCGGTTCCGTCACCTTTTTACGTCCCTTACAGTTGCCCCCTTGCCAGATTTGCATGCCGAATCTCTCTTCTCGTCTCACCCGTGCGCTGTTGAGCAGAGACCCTGGCCTTGGTGCGCTCTCGGTCGACCCTGCCACCCGATACCCGCTCACGCAGGAAATGTCCATCGACGAAATCACGCAGGCGGTGCGTTTTCTGTGTGCGCGCAAGTGGTGTGGATAGCAGTATTACGGACGACCGTGTGCTCATGTGTCTTCGTGTGTCGCGCAGGTGCGGGAAGTGTGGGAGAGCCTTCTCGGCGTGGAGGTGTCGCAGTCGGACGACTTCTTTGCGCTCGGCGGCAATTCTCTCCAGGCCGCCCAATTCCTCGAAATTGTGCGCACGCAATTCGGCGTCGAGCTCAAGCCCGTCGCGATGCGCAACACGCCCGAGCTCTCGCAGCTCGCGCAGGCGGTGGGTTTCGCGTCCGACGATATTGTTGCCTTTCTGTGGCCGAGTTATTCTTACGTGGAACTCACCCTATCGATAATACGTGGGCACACCGCCTTGTCACGTCCCTTATTAATTATTTTTTTTCGCCTTTTGGTGCAGATTTTGGAAGGTCGTCAAATCCTTGTCGCGCGCCGCCGGTCTTCCGTCGAACCCGACCTTTCAACGTCGGCGGCGGCGGTTGCAACGCACGATTGAAGTTGCGAAACCATTACTGCGAATATAGCGCTCGCGTTTTTGGTGAACATGAGTAACATTGTCCAGTTCCGAGATCTCGCAAATGACTTTGATTGGAGAATGACGCGGACATGGCAACCAATCAGCTTCTCACGCCGCCAGTTCATCTTTGAAAATCCTCTCGACACCTATTTGACCTGCCTATTTACTCGCAACTCCTTGCGAATACCCAAGGCCGTGCCCCATGGCGGACGCTCACGAATATCCGCCCGTCCCGGGCGCCGTTCCGCAGAGCGAGCGTGACGCGCACCCGAATGCAACGCGTCCCATCGAACCGTCCATGTCGCAAGTGCCGCCCACACCCTCGGCAAGCTCAGACCTTCCGTTTCTCCTAAGACAACCGAAGGGCGCGTCGGGAGATGCTGCGTGGGGAAGCGGCGCAGACGACAGCACGGCGCCACCGTCTTCGATTGTGGGATTCACGTCCAACAGGCAATCGATCAGCGTCACGCGAACCGACGCGCAGGCGGCTGTGGCGGAGGCGGAGGCGGCGCGGCTTGCTGCGATGCGCGCAATGGGGAAGGTGGACCGTGACTCGAGCCTCTCGGGCTTTGCGTCGGCGCTTCCTCCCGCACCAATTCAGCCGCTCGAGCACACGTCCAAGGAACGCGACCCCGCAGAGATGCAACGAATTGCGGCGCTCTACTCGCTCAGTGGCACCGCAACACCTGTACTGCCGAGCGTGGGGTCCGTGCCCCTCTCTATCGGCGCGTCCGCGACGCAACAAATTGCCGCAGCCGCGCCCATGTCTACCCGCCCGACAGTGAACGCCGCCGAGTCGTTGCCGGCAGCATCTTTCTCGTCATCGCGGGGAATGTCAGGCGCAAGCGTGGTTGCGTCGGCGGCCGTCTCTGCAACCGTGCCCGCGCAACTCCCGGGGGTGCAGTCGCCGCCGGAGCCCAGCGACGCGCTGGATTCGTCCGCGCCCGCCTTCGTTAGCGCCGGTGCCGCGCCGACCGAGGTGAACGCGGCTGAGTTCGACGACCATCTTGCGCTTCTCCTCCACAACTTCAAGAAGGGCGACATGTCGCGTGCGTTCGATACGCCGATGAGCTACGGATCATCCGAGTCGTTCCGCCTGGCGCAGGTGGCTCTGATCGAGGCGCAGCGGCCGGACGAACAGGACGCGAAGATCTCGGCCAACATTGTCGACTTGAAGGACACGATTGGCGATCTCGTCACGATCGCGAGGACGATTCACACGAACATTGTGTCGCCGGCTGCGTCCAACACGAATTTGGGGTCCGTAGCGAACATCCGCCTCGGCCTTTCTTCCTCCATGCTTGCGGGATCGACCACGGACGTCGGGCTCCCGACAATCCCCGGCAGCACGGTCAACGTGACGGTGACTGGCCCAGAGAGCGGCATGCAGCTAGCGGCGGATTCGATGCTGAATATTGCGGGCGCGGAGGGGGAGGGTGGCACCGCGCTCGCGGCCCCTCTCGGTCGCCTCGCCACGCGCATTCGCGTTGGTGTCGAGCGCATGCTAGACCTTCTCGTCGACATTGAAACGCAGCGCACGGCGGCGGCCGCGCAGAGGGACCGACTCGCGAGCCTCTTGCTCGCGTGCTCGATCGAGACGATGAAGATCCACAACGAACGGGTGCGGCTGGAGCAGTTGCTGCGACGGAAGACGGACGAAGTGCGCGCGCTCGGCACCGCCAATCAGGAGTTGGGGAAGGAAATTGCGCAGGCAAAGTTCCGGTCGGAGCGCGCCGTGCTGCAATTCCACAACGACAAGCGCAGCGGTGAGTGTCACGCGCGTGCGACGAGTGTGCGGGTACTTTTGCGGGCAATTGTTATATTATGCTCGAAGGCAAGCACAGGCGACAGTGTGCAGGCCTAGTGTTGAACTTACCACGCCCGCACTTGCATGCAGTGGAGAGCCGCATGTCCAAGCTTGCGAAGGAGGTCGAGAGCGAGCGGAAACGGCGCACGCAGCTTGAAGAGCAGCTCGAATCGGAGCGCCGCGACCGTCGAAGGCTCCAGCAGACACTCCAGCGCGAGATGACGCGCATCCCGGGCGAGCAGGCCGTGCAGGTGCGCCATTTGCGCAAGAGTACTGGACGCGTGTGGATGCGGCGATGATTGCCAAGCTCACCTGTAACTGTGTCGTGTGCAGGGCGCCGTCCCCGTCCCAGTCCCGGCACAGTTCCTCCAGTCTCCGCTGCAGTGGTTTGCCGCGAGTGACATTGTAAAACGCTCAGAGAAGCTCGAGGCCGAGTGCATTCACCTCCGCGAGGAAGCCCGCCGCGCGCAGGCCGAGGTTGCGGCCGTGCGGCGAAGAGAAGTCGTTCTTCAGGAGGAGGTCCGCATTCTGAAGGCGAAGGTTGTGTCTGCAGAGGCGCGTCTGGGCGAGACGACCAAGACGATCGAACGCGCAGAGGAGCGCGCAAGGACCCTCGAGCAGTCTCTGGTGCGGACGGCCGCGTCGGCCGTTCGGAGAAAGCGCGAAGAGGAGAAGGTGCGGAATGCCGAGAAGTGGCTCGCGACAATACCGGTGCTGCAGCGGCGTATGGAGACGCTGCGTGCGCGAGAGCTCCAGGCACAACAAGCGGAAGAAAGCCGGACGCATCGGACCGTCGAGGCAACGCGGTCGTTCCGTTCGCAGGGGTCGATGCCGCGGCAGGCGAAGGGCGCGAGGAGTGGCAATGCTTCTGGCTCGGCGAGTCCCGTGCCACACCCGCTGCCGCCGGGCTTGCGGCTGTCCCGTGTCGATCACGCGTCACTAGGCGGCGCCGACGGGAGTATTGTGGGGGATGTCGGTGCGCCGTCGATAGCCGTGAGCGAGGACGGTGGCGCTGTGGTGACCTCACAGCCAGCAGTGGTCCAATGAAGGAACCATTGAGGATGTTGGGATTTGACAACAATTGATTTCCCGTAAATGTGCTCGAGTCAGTGCCGACCGTGGACGCCTGTCATGTGCCTGTGTATTTCAGATCAGGAGCTTGTGGGTTGTTCATGGTTCCGCTGAATGCGTCGTCGCCTCGTCGGCGAACCATAAACAGAGGCACGACATTCACTGACAGAGCAGCCGGCATTAACACGTCAGTCTGTGGCAGCTATTAAACACACGATGACCTTGGCCAACCGACGGCTTGCATGATGCTGGAGTGGGCCAATGTGTACTGTAGCCGGATCACTGACACGGCACACTGTAAGTTCACTGCAGCAAACAGAATTCGTATTAACTGCCGAGCGGCAAGTCCGGCGCCTGTCATACCCATTGAGACGGGCCGGGCTGCCGTTCGGTGACACTGAAGCAAGCGAAGTGGGAGTGATATAATAGCTGAAAGTTCAGTTAACGCACCGACGGCTCGGATGACTGACAGAGTTGGCACAAACTTAAGTTAACGTGCCGAGTGCACGTACCACGGCCTGTCGTGACGGGCGGGTGACACTCTGTCTTTCTGACTAGTCTGTCGGATCCGTCGGTCAGCAACTCGGACTACTGCAATCTGAAGCGCCCAAGTGTCTGCTGAACACATGACCGCCGGCTCCCCTGACGGGCCACCGGCCGGCGATCGGATTGCGCCACGGCACAGCCTAGTCAATGACATGCAGTACACACGGCATGCACGCGGCCGCAGTCACGCCGACACGGACGGCACTGGCTGCGGGGCGGCATTATCCGGGTGCTGTAAAAACAGCCGCCGTTAGTCGGTGGTTTGTGACCGCGTTTGCCAACTGAGTCGTTGTTGTGCCGTCGCCGGTGTCCGCCGGCCGGTCAGCCGAAGCACGGCGTCCCGAGGCCGGAACTTACTGTGCGTGCGCCGATGTCGGCGGCAACATCAGACCCGTCGTCATGCTTCAGAATTTTTTACTGGCATTACCGACCGACAACTGTTAGTATTCCGCGCCGGGCGGGCCGGCACGTGCGCACTTGTCTAATGAGGGGTTAACCACGGCACTCCGGCCTTGGGCTTACCACACACACGTGCACGGCAAGTCAGGCGTGCATTATGCCAGTCCCTGTGAAGGCGTAAGCCGGACCGTTGGTGTGAGAATTTGTGAGAATTTTTTCAGTCGGTGTCAATCTTTTGACAGCTCTTGCCTTTTATGGAGCCTGCCTGTCATTTGCGACAAGCCCGCTCAAGATGTCAGGCAAACAACACCGGCACATCACGCCGGTCATTCAATTAATAAAAAATTTATTTACCAGACGATATAAAATTAATTTGCATTGTTGCCACATAATTTGCAGCTGGAAAAGAATTGAAAACGGTTATTTGAACTCAAATGGTAAGCCCGGAGCTTCGGACGGCGTCACATGGGCCGGGCGGAGTCACTGGCAATGCTCCCGGCCGCGGCCACGACGTCATTATCTAGTCCGTTTCGCAGAGACTGAACTCCGGCACACCGGCCGCGTGCGCGCGTGCATGGCCGGTCACGTCGTCGCCATGACAGCCGCCGCCCGCCGGCTCAGTCAGCAATTATGCCACTGGGTCACTCATTCTGTCAGTGTCGGTCACTGACACGTCAGGCACTCAGCACGGTCGCGCATGGCAACCCAATCTGCTCACCGGCGGGTCTCACGTTGCTGTGTCAGTCACTAGTTTCACTCATCTGTCAATCTGACCGGCGGTTTGAATTGACAGTGCTCTCGTGCGTGCGTGGAATCAGTGGAACTGAACCCGTGACCGAGTTGCAGCCGCCGGCCGTGATATACTGGCCGGTGCCAAATTGGCCAAAAACCACCGACCGACCGACAGGCAGAAAGCTCGGTTCAGCGAAAATGTACCACTCGAACGTTGTTGCGCCGATGCCGGCGCAGCCGGCAATGGTCATCACCCAGCAACCGGCACCCGCGATTGACATGGCCGCGCAACTTGCGGCCGAGCGCCAACAACAGGCCTTCATGATGAGCCAGCAGCAGGCCATGCTGGCCCAGTCTCAACAGGCCATGTTGGCCCAATCGCAGCAGGCGCAGGTACGGCTGAGTTTTGTAATATGCCGCAGGCTGACAGAGTCCCACCTTTGTCGGTGCCGTCAGTTATGGCTGCCGCGACCCCGCCGTGCTAGATTGAATCATTTGAAAGCATGTGAAGTCAGTGTTGTCGCTGTCATCATCTGATGCTTCTCTGCCGAAGCTGTATTCTAAACTGATCAGATGATGGCTGCCGGCCGTGAATGCGGGTGGCCACCCGTGGCGTATAGTTATATACTCGTCAGCTAACCGTCCGTCGCTGCCCTCAATGCCGACGACTGCAGAGGCCATGCTTGCGACAACAGCTGCTATGTCCATGACCTCGGCGAACAGGCCGATTCAGAACACTGTTGTGGTCTCGGTTCCGCCGGCGCGACAGCCTGTCCAGCTGCCAGTGCAGCCATCGACCTGGAAGAACAGCATATGCGGCTGCTGCAGCGATCCCGGCACGTGCTGCGTCGGCTGCTTGTGCCCGTGCATCCAGTACGGCATCAACAAGAACGAGCTGGATCAGTCGGGTTGCTGCGGAAACTGCTGCACGTATGCACTCATGATGCTCGTCGGCTGCCACTGCTGCATCGGCGGCAGCGCAAGGACCCAGCTGAGGAAGAAGTATCGCATTGAGGTGGGTCCTTTGACGGCGTGTCCCGTCGCAGGGTATTGACAGTCGCCGGGCCGGTGCTCATTTCGGCTGACAGTCTGTACCCGCCGCCGGGCAACACAGTGTGCAATGTCAAGGACCTTATGGGCTCACTAATCGTACCTATAATTGCCGCAGACCGACTGCACGGACAGCGGGTGCTGCGACACCACGGTCCATTGGTTGTGCTTTTCGTGCGCATTCACCCAGGAGCGTCTCGAAAACAGTCAGCGGAAGAGTCAGCTCCAGGGAGCATCGGTGTAACGGCCGCCCGCCGGCCGTCGGCGTCCTCAGTGTGGCCGGCGAAATGAAGGCCCCCATCTGCCGATCACTTGGACACTGTCATAACTGAAGTGTAATCGACGCCACAGTCGGTGAGCATTGCGGGAGGGTGTTAGTTCCTACGTCGGGCAGGCGTACTGCAGCCGACTGTAGCCGGGGGGACGCGGCCGGGGACTCCAGGGCATGTCGGAGGCCGGCCCGGGCAAGGCCGGGGGTCAGCCGCCGCTTATTAATAGTGGGCCGGTGGCAGGTCTGGATGGCCAGCCGAGGAAGTGCCGGCCACCTCCCTTAGTGCCGAATCTCAGGCCGCATCAATCGTCGAGACGGGATAGCCTGGCCGGCAGAAAGCGGCTGTCGCGAGTCAAAGGCCCGCGCTGGCGCCAAAGCGGCGCAGCCTAGTACTGTGATCACGGCTGACTGACACATGGCTTACTTACCGACGGACTCCGACGACACTGTCAAAGAAAGAAAAGGAGAGCGCCACTCCCGTCGAGTGAGAGTGAGCCCAGGCCGGGTAGACAGGTACGGGCGCCGCAGCTGCCGGCATGCGCTCCGCTGGTGCCGGCCGTCAGTACTCAGCCCGTGACGGCTGCCGATCACTAACTGCAGACTGAGAAGTATCGATGCGGTTGACATATCAAGTAACGCTGCCATTACATTGCCTGAGCACGACACGTCCAAGTCTGAGTGGGAAAGCGTTCGGACCACTGAAGAGGACTCGGCGGCAATCCGGAAGCCTCGGCTGCCGCGCGTGCAGAGGCGACTGACTCCGCCGGACGTACACGCGACCGACACCGGCGCGCAGTCATCGCCGCTGTCGAGACTCACCGAGTAGAGAAATGCTCTCGGCTCACGAGCGGTCAAAGGTCGGCAGTGAATGCGCGTTGAGAAGCGAGCTCAGTTGCACGTCGGCGTTCGGCTTCACATTCTTCAGTTTATGGAGGGCTTGAAGGATTGCCGCCACGCTCGCACCACGTGACTGCCGAATTGCTGTCGGTCAGCCACTTTGGCAATTCCCCTGAAACCTCAGAGGCAAACGCCTTCGGCAGTTTCGCGTTCTTTCCCCGCCATGCAGCACTCTCGGGCCGTTGCAATCTATAGCTAACCGACTTGGTTTGCGTGCGCGCGACGATTGTTTCGAAAGCCATCGCGTTCGTCTTTTCCTTTGGTTACGGGGCTTAGAACCACATCGGGATTTCACCTTCGACTCCTCTCCACACTCGGCTATTTGACCCGTCGCCGCGCGAGAGCTGCTTCTTCTTTCGAAAGCCTCGCTCGCACATAAGCGAGGAACTCGAACTTTTGGTGGTCGGCCGTTGCCTGCGTCTCGTTCCTCGGTGCGGGGAGTGCCACCTTTTCAAATCCGCGCCGTTCGATTGGCTTCCACCGCTCCCCTTGCGGTGTGGGAGAGCATAATCAACGATGCTTCATTTCCCTTAGGAAATTGTGACGCATCTTTTTTTTTTTTTTTTGCGACCCTCGTCGTCATGGCGTTCGCCGCGCCCGTTGCGCGCGTCCCACTCTCGGGCTCGCTTGTGCGGGTCATCCTTTCGCTCGCCGTCTTGGCTTCGTGCGCCATTGCGGGCGTTGTGCCGACACCTGCAGCGACTGCGAGCGCGTCGACCACGTCGAATGCGACGCAGCCGATCTTCACGCAGCGCTTCCCCATTCTAATGCCCGGCGTGCTTCCCACAACCCCAGACGAGTACATGTGCTATGGGACAAAGTTGCCGGCGAAGGAAATCTTCCTCGGTGAGACAGGCCCTCGCAGTGGAAGTGGCTTTGAGTCTATCATGTTTTCTTTTCCGCTTTACTCTTTTTTTTCTAAAAAATAGTGTGACGCGTTTCTGATTTCTTTCTCCTTTCCTCTCCGCAGTCGAATTTGAGCCACTCGCGAACCAGGACGTCGCGCACCACATGATTCTCTTTGGTTGCGGCGAGTTGCCCACGCAACTACTGAAGAGCTGGTGCGTGTCTCTCCGTGTGTGCGCGCGCGTGTATCCAAATGCATCGCCGCGAGTGTGTGCATTGGTGCCTGCGTGCGCACTCGTCCCAATACCGCTTCCGCACGTGTTGCGCAGGGACTGCAAGGCGATGTTCACAATCTGCGGCTCCGACGACGAAAAGTACGTGCTTTACGCGTGGGGACGGAATGCGCCGCCGGTCGACATCCCCAGCGGCGTCGGGTTCCGAGTGGGCGGCAAGACGCGCATCAAGTATCTCGTGCTCCAGGTTCACTACGCGCAAGCCCTCCGTCGTGAGTGCCCGCGGGCGGACCGCTCGTTGTTGCGTCCTGTGGTCGCTGTGGTGTGCTGTTGGCAAAGGAAGCAAACATGCACACCTGACTCTCCGCTGCTAAAAACAATTGTGCCCGACGCTCTGTCGGCGTTCATTCTTTTTTTTTTTTTTTTTTTTTTTTTTTTTTTTTTTCGCATGCATGCGTCGCACTTGGCTTAAGTGGCGACATCCCCTTGCGCAGAGTCCCCGGACCACTCTGGGATCGCCGTGCGCTTCACGCGACAGGACCTTCCCTTCACCGCGGGGATGTACGTCTTGTACAGCAACTCGCTCAGCATCCCCCCGCAGTCTGTCGTCGTCGACACGAGCGCGTCCTGCACGCACACGGGTAAGTTCTCATAGTCATGTCCCTTGCACTCTCCGGAGAAGAGGGGGGGGGGGGGGGGGGGGGGGGGGGGGGGGAGTGACAGCTGAGTGTGAGGGCCCCTGTCCCTCTTGTCCCTCTGCGACAGGACCGGTTGCGCCCGCTTCACCTGCGGTCGAAAGCGCTTTTGATTCCAGTGTCATCGCTCACGGTTCTTCCAGGCGGCGAATTGCACCCGATGGCCTTTCGTGTGCATGCTCACGAACTCGCAACGAATATCTCGTGCGAGAGAAAGCGAAACGGCAAAACGGACGTTCTCGGCTGGCGCGATCCGTCAGACGCACAGGTGCGCTGTCGCAGTATGAGCTTTGTCTTATTTAATTGTCTGTTTCTGGAGGCCTTCTCACGTCTCCGTCGTCTTTTCTCTCTTTCTCAACGGTTTGAAGTCGACGGCCCTATGACTGTCTGTTAAACTGAGCCTCTCTCTGTCTGCGGGTCCAATTTCGTGTCTCAATTTCGCACGTCATTGTCCAGGCATTCGTGCCAGTGGCACCGGGAGTCGACGCAATCCGCAGCGGCGACGTGCTGACCGCGCGCTGCACCTTCAATTCGTCGTCGATGGACTCGTACACGTTTGCCGGTGCGTCATTGTCACTCTTGACTTCCACTCACACGCTTAGCTTGCCCGCGCGTTCCTTTGCAAATATGCACCTGCGCAGTCTCACATATTGATCGCAGGCACCGACGCGCACGACGAGATGTGCAACTGCTACATCATGTTCTACACGAAGAACGTGCGCCCGTGCGACTACGACCCCACACCGGACGCGCAGGGAAACATTCCGCCGGAGCCGACGTGGTGCCTCCCCGACGAAAGCGGTCGCGTGGACGGCAGCGACGAGGGAACTTTCCTGTGCGGTATGGGCAGAGTGTTGTACACGGGCCTGTGGGAACCGACGGAGAACAAGGAGCCGACCGAGTGCCACGAATTTCCCCCCTGTCGCGAGGGCATGATCGAGTATATTATGGGAAACGGCGTGCACTGCTGCCGCGACTACAATCCGGACTCGGGCGGTGAATCGGCGCCGGACGACGCGGACGCGTTCTGGAACGACTCGCCGCGCCCTGTTGACGCGGGGCTTGGGTTTTCGGTCGTGCCGTCGTGGCTGCAGACGCAGAATTTGGGGATTGGTCAGGTGTCGTCGACCGCGCTGGACGCGCACGGGCAGTTGCTTGTGTTCCACCGCGGCCCGCGCGTGTTTGACGAGAAGGCTTTTCTTCCCGACAACACGCTTGCGGACAAGTCGCCCATCGACATGGACACGGTGCTAGTTTTCGACGCCAAGACGGGCGCGCTCGTGACGTCGTGGGGACGAGGCATGTTCTACATGCCACACGGCATCTCCGTCGACGCGATGGGGACCATCTGGACTGTCGACTGCGGCGCCCACATCATCCGCCGCCACTCGGCGAGTGGCCACGTCCTCATGCAGATTGGCACAACACACGTGCCCGGCACTTCGGACACAAACTTTTGCAAGCCCACCGCGGCCGTTGTGAGCGCCGATGGCAGGCGCGTGTACATTACCGACGGGTACTGCAACTTCCGTGTCATAGCCTTCAGTCTGCCGGACGGTGCGAAGGTGGCCGAGTGGGGCGAGCTCGGCTACAGGCAGGGATCGCAACTGCCGCCAGGAGGCACGTTCTACGTTCCACACTCGATTGCGCTCGACGTGCGTGGGAGGGTGTACGTCGCGGACAGGCAAAACGGTCGCGTGCAGCGCTTCGGGCCCGACGGCGCGTACCAGCGGTCGTACTTCTTGCAGCGATGGGGCCTTGTCTACGCGGTGGCAATTGTCGGCGACACGCTCTACGTCGTGAATGGTCCTGAGCGGGCCGACCGTGTGGAAATCACCGCCCTGCAGCTCGACCTTGCCTCTCCCAACATGGACGGAGCCGTTCTCGGGTTCTTTGGCGGGAAGCCGACCGACAGCACCGACCCGCGCTGGCCGTCGCACCCGCACGACATGGTGGTGAGCCACGACGGCCTCGCGCTGTTCATCGCAGACATCGAGGCGGACTACGCGTTCAAATTTGTCAAGGACGCGCGGGGCGCCGGTAGCAGTTGGATTGCGACGGCGGTCGCGGGGGACAGTGCGGGCGCCGGAGACTTGCCGACGGCGTGCAACTTGCGCCCCAATCTCACGGCCATTGCGCCGCCGGGCTTTGACCTCGACGCCTTCTTCGACGAGTGCCCGTGTCCGGTCACGGTGGACTCGAGCGAACTGGACAGCTGCGTGACGGGGCGGTTCTGCTGGGCCGACTGGGCGACGGACTACCTGGTTTCCGTGGGAGCGGTCGACGCGTCGGTGACGTTCACGCGCGCGGACGGCAGCGTCGGGCCTGCGCCGGCATTTGTGGCACCGCGCCTCTACCAGGACAAGGAGATCCTATGGCTGACGTTCGACGGGCATTCGAGCCGCTGGTACCTGCAGCACGTGCCGTGGACGAGCGCCCTCGTCAGCAGAATTGTGGGTCGCACTGGCGTCATTCACAAGGAGAGCGGCACGCCCGATTTTCCGCCTCCATTTCTCGGAGGCGAAGTGGGCGGCAGCGCATCGGTCGACGGCGAGCCCCGCTGCATACGCGCACTGCACCCGCAGCCCACCAACTCGCTGCCGAGCTCCGCTCCGTCAACTCCATCCCAAGTCGGCACGGAGACAACTGGCGCAGCGGTCGCCCCGACGAATGTGCCGGCGGAACCGCCAACGCAAGCTTCGCACCCGAGCACGGAGGCGTCGCACGTGGACGCGGGCCATTCCTCGCCTGTTCTCTCGCCCGAGGATCTTTCTGCGGCG
This sequence comes from Pigoraptor vietnamica, assembly GCA_943704525.1. NCBI lineage: Eukaryota > Filasterea > Ministeriida > Capsasporidae > Pigoraptor > Pigoraptor vietnamica. Next base: position 70,112 of record CALSCQ010000764.1, read on the forward strand.
GGCAATGGGTCGTCGACGGTCGTTGCGATCGTGGGTGGGACCGTCGGCGGGTTCTTGGTGCTCCTCGTTACTGCGATTGTGTTGCTACTGAAGGTGCGGCGCTCACGGAGGGGCTACAAGCGCGTGATGGACTCTGAGATCGAGATGGACGCCACGTCTTCGTCCTCTTCGAGCGAGCGCTCGGCGGAAATGCGCGTGGCGGACATGTCGGTCGATCGCCGAACGAGTCGCAAGGTGAAGTGCGACTATCAACGCCTGCAGGCCGTGGATGAGGAGGACGGCGAGGACGTGCTGTTTGAGGCCGACTGCGCGAGCGAGTAGCGCCCGTGCTTTGTGGTTGTTGAGTTGTGCGCGCTGCGTGTCTGCGTCTGTGCGTGCTGCCTTGCGTGAGGATGTATTATTATTAAGAGTCGCTTAGCTGTACGCCTTATGCGATGGCTGTTGAGAGGGCTTGCACACAGTTCGCAGTTTAAACGCGGTGTATTCACAGCGACGCTGTTTTTCGCGCCGGTCCCAAACGGAGACACGCGTGCCGTCATCCAATGAGCGGCACCCAAAAAATTGCGCAAAGTTTAAAAAAGAAAAAATAACAGAATCCACGCCAGAACGCAAGGAGCAACGCCAACAGATTTTCCTCGATGTTGTCGTCCACAAAGCTCACGTTACGAGAGCGAAACGAGGTGTGCGGGAGCTTTCGTTCATCGCCGCTTTGGCTCTTCCGCAAGCAGCAGTGCTCGCTTCTGCATCCCCGCCTCCTCCAGCGTCTGTGACAACACAGAGTATCGAACCGCCGGCGCCCCATTGCCGATAAGGGTCAGCCGAGGCACCCCGCACTGCTGCACGTAGCGTGCCACGTCTCCAATCGTGTCCGTCCGCCAGAACCGCCGCTGAAGCCGGCGCCCGTCCTGCAGTCGCACGGCGATCGAAACCGCGTCCTCGGCGTCCGCGGGCGGCTCGTCGGGAACAGGCGCCGTTTGGGATGTTGAATGCGACGATGCAGTGCGCACTGCGACGGCACGTCTTACTTTCGCACCGCTGGGCGCGTCCGGGCGGCGATCGGGCGGCGGCCGCGGTACGACAGCGGGCGGCTCCTGAGCCACGCGTTGTGCGGAGGGAATCGAAGCCCCATCAAACACATTGACCGTTGCCACCGCTGGTCTCTTGCCGTGCGAAACAGCAGACCTCGCGTCAGGTACACGCGTTCCAATCGACGGCAGCGTGCTGTAAGGGTTCAACACGGCCGGTTCGTCGCCTCCACTGTCCAGTCGCGAGGGTGCACGCTCAAGCTCGAGGGGGGCGCGCGCTCGCGCCGAACTCTGCGGACGAACGTCGGCATGCGATAATGTATGCGATGCCGGCAATTTTGACGATTCGCGCAGTTGGGTCGATGCGAACGGCGCATCTCCGATTGGACCCACGACCACGGCCGCTAGAGCCGCGCTGTTGCTCAGCAGTGGCGGCCGGCGGTGTGGACGCACGGAACCGGGCGCGTCGCCGCGAGGGCGCGCCGGCGGGTGCGGAGTGCCGTCGATGCCGCCCGCCGAAGCCATGTCACGGCTCACTCAGGGTGCCATGGGGCATTGTGCGACGTGCGAGAGCCCGGTCCCGGCTACGTTACACTCGTAACAAACTCGCAACCCTTTTACGCCTGACGCCGTGGGAATGAAGTCTGTTGCGCGCTAGAGTGCGTGCGAAAGTGTGTGCGCGAACGTGTCGTACGGCGCATGTGTGTCAAAGGGGCTCGCGTGAGCGTTGCGACCTCCGCAAAGAAAGACGTTTCAAACTGTTCTGGCAAGCCTGGTGAGCCGAAAATTCCTCCCCAACAACTGCCGAGATCTCGTATATATTTTGTTACTCCTGAAAATGTTGCCCGAGATTTCGGATTTTTTCTGTGCGCATGTGTGAGTCGTGTTTGAAGAAGGAAGCCAATCGCCCGTTTCAGCGCTGCTATCGCATTCCCTTGACGCGCTGCTTTGATAGCGGCGTCCGCGCAGTGTGGGGAGGGACGACCGGAGCGGCCGTCTCACGTCCTTGCGCCATGCAGTCGCTCGCAATGCGCGCGCCATGGCAGCGGGCGGCAGCTGCAATGTGGTCGCACCGCGTTGCCGTGCGCGGTGGGTGTCCCTTGAGCGCCTCTCTGATTGATTTTATGTACGCCCGCGCGTGTGCGGGGTTGTGCGTGTGTACAGGAGAAAGAGAGGGGGAGGGCGGGGCTGCGTGCTCATGTATGTGTCTGTGCTTGTGCGGGTGCCGTGCGTGGGTGTGGGTCGTGTGTGCTGTCTCGAGAACCGTATTCAATAATAGTTTGCCATTGACTCGTTTCAGCGTTGAGCACAACTCCCACGTGTTGTGCTGAGGATGGCGACAAGCGGAAGCGCAATTCGTGGGCGCAACCGTCGTCGACGACAAAGGTTGTCATTCAGACACCAGAGGACCACTTCCGCCGCACTATCGACAAGCTCCGCATCGAGAGGCTCGCGAGGAAAGCGAGGAAAAATACCACCTTGGAGGTGTGATTCGCGCTGATGTGCTCAGGCGTCGATCTTGGGGTTGTGAAACTTCTATAGTCCTACATGACTCGCAAGATTTGCCTTTGGATTATTGGCAGCCCTCGCTGTTTCCTCATTTCTAAACGCATGCGTGTGTTCTGCGCAGTTCATGTCGAGCAAGATGAAGTTCAAGAAGGATTTCACCCTTGCGGGCATCGCGGCGCGTCACGAGGAGGAGCTCTCGCGAATCCTCGACTCCGATTACCCGATCGACGAGATTCACTCGTCGTCTGTTCTGCGCGAGCTAACGGAGGAGTTGCGGGTGATACGGGAGAAGAACATGCCCTTCGCCGATTCGGACTCGGACCTCTACGCGGCGAGGGGCAGCCTGCTCGGCGACCTGATGACCGAACAGCAGCCGGCGTCGATAGATCTGGATGGGCTGAACGACAGCGAAGTGCTGAATGATGTGCCTCTGCTAGGCTTTGGGATGGACGACGAAGACGCCGACGGCGACGTCGACGGAGACGACCCCGAGGCCGAAGAGTTGCAGGAAGAGGACAGGGGAGGGAAGAAGGGAGGGAAGAAAAAGGGAGCGAAAAAGGGAGGGGACGACGAGGGGGATGATGAGGAGGAGGAAGACGGCGACGACGACGACGAAGACATTGAGACGTTTGAGGAGAAACACCTGTCGAACTACGCCTACGAGATCTTGCAAGTGGGTGCGCGGCTTCGGCGCTGTATCGCATGTGCACCGCCCGCTTCTCTTATGCGGGAGGCTAAATTCCCTATTCCTCCGTTTGTTTGTGGTGCTGTCCCTTTTTTTCACGTTTAATTGTGTTCGTGTTGTTGCCATAGGCTGAACGTGCGCTGATCCTCTTACGTTTCCCGTTTGTTGTTGCTGCTGCTGCTTAGGTCCGTCGTGTCGTCTGCATGAAGAAGGGAGGAAAGGAGCGGTCGCTGTCGGTGCTCGCCGTGGCGGGCAATGAGAACGGCGCCGTGGGTTTCGGTACAGGGAAGGTGGGAACGCGCTCCCGCACACAAGCCAGTCCTCTCGTTCGTTCGGGCGCGTCTGTGGGAACCCGCTCCCGCACACAGGCCTCTTGTTTCGTTGTTCGGGCCTTGTTGTGAGCGTCTGTTCCTTCAAGCGTTGTCGTTTGATGCGAATGCGTTTTTTTTTTCAGGCGACCGAAGCGTCCAAGGCGGCGCGCGAGGCGTCCGTTCGCGCCACGCGGAGCCTCGTCCCGCTCAAGCTGTTTGAGGGCCGCACGATTTACAATCCCGTGCGCGTGAAAGTGGGCGCCGTGCACATGGAGATGCGACCAGCCGCAGCTGGTGGGTCACGCTGCCGCCATCGTCTCGCAACTGTGCCCGCTTGTGGCCCTTCTCTCTGGCAACGGTTGTGCCTGCGTGTATCTTGTTTGGAACTCGCAGGATAATTCTGGAGTTCGCACCTAACGTTTTGCGTCTCCGTTCTTGTTGCGTCTGATGGTTATCCGACGGACGTCTCACCCAATCCAACCGACGCGCAGGCAAGGGGCTCATCTGCCACCACGTGCTCCAGAAGATCTTCACGTGCGCCGGCATCAAGGACATTAGCGTTAACCTCCGCGGTTCGATGAACCCCGCGAACATTGCGCGCGCGGCGATGCTTTGCTTCGAGCGCCAGCTCACGTTCGAGGACGTTGCGCGTCGGCTCGGTCAGAACGCACTCATTATGCGCCGCGTGAGGCGCGACATGGGCCAGAAGCACCCGCACTTTGGATGAACGTCGCGACGCCTTCTTCGACGCCGGTGCGCGTGTGAGCAATGGGTTGTTGGTTATGGCTGGCGTGCGTTTTTCTGCGGCTGCGGCTCGTAATCCATGCGACTGGATTTCGGATGGAGCGTGCGTGGCTAAGTGGGATTGTCGGTGGACTCTTGCCCAACGGCGTGTGTCGGCAGCGTCTGACTCCGATGTCCGAGAATGAAGTCTTTACTGAGTACTTTGAATTCTCGTGCTGACATTCGCTTAACAGTTTTTTTTTTGGCACAGGTGTGTTTTAAAATTTGGTGGCTGCATAAATTCATTGGACTTTCAAAGTTAGGCCAGTTGACTGTCTGCATGACCGCAAATCGTCTGTGACAACAATGCCTCCCATTCACTGGTGCGTAGAACCAACCAGGTTCGACTGGTCGCCTCATGCATTTCATGTGTGAGTCGTGGTCGTTAATATCAATTGGTTACTTAAGGGGTACCGACCAACCAATTTCCCCAAAGACTTTTTTGCTGAACAGGCATTATATGAGAAGGTTCGGAGACTACCCATGCTTGTCATATGAGATTTTCACATAGAGTATTATTTTCTGGAGTGCAAGACAGTGCCTGTACTGAGCTTGACACCGACTATTTCGCAGACCGGCGCGACTTGGGCGAAGACGCCGTGGACGAGCGGCTCCCGTTGCCGCTCTTCGGCTGCTTCTTCGGCGACAGCGAGGCGCGTCTCCGGGGAGTCGACGTGCCCTTGTTCTCTTCCTTCGCAGCCGCGCCATCCGCGCGAGGCTCGGTCCCAACTGCCTCTGCCTTCTCCAGCACGTCGGCGACCGGTTCCAAAAGCGTCTCAGCCGGCACTTCGCTGGCCGCGGGCAGTTCCGTCGACGCGGCACGCGCGGGTTCTTCCACCGGCGGCTCGCTGATACTCACGCGCTTCTGTGGCGAGCCGGGCGCGGGCGACGAAATCTCCGACGGGCGCCGCGATGGCGACGCAGGCTTCCTGCCAATTGTAATTCCGGCGGGCATGGGTGTTTCCTGTGCAGGCGGCGTGGCGGCTGCGGCGGTCGCAGAGCCCTCCTCGACTTCTTTGCCCGCTGCAACGGCACCGGCGACGACGATCTGTTCGCTTGCGTCCTGCAGAAACGGACGTCGAAAAAAATAAATAACAATAACATAAAATCAACGATGAGGAGTTAAAAAAATTGTCGTACTCTAACCAAGGCGCGCATTCTACGTTGACAACAACAGCAGCGAAGACCACAGAGCGGCAGATGGCGCACCTCGTTGCGGTCCTCGCGAATGATGATCGGCTGGTACTGCGCCTGGTCGTTCGCATCAACCAGCACGTTGATGCCCGGTATGATCGTGGGGCTGCGAGAAGCGCGTCTACTGTTACCACATTGCGCGACATGCGGCACAGCAGATTCACACCAGTCGATCTCACGCACACAACATGAAAACGACACACTCACTTCCAGCCAAACATACCTCTGCGATTTCTCCTCAGCCCCTGGCGTCCGCGACGCCCGTTCGGGCCGCGACGGCGACGCCGCGCCGCCCGCACTGTCCACCGAAGGAGACTCTGTGTCCGATTGCTCGGAAGGGGCAGCTGGAGGGTTCGGTCTGAGCGCGCGGCGCATCTCCTCTTCCGCAGCGGCCGCGAACGCATGGGAGTCCATCGCGGCGTGCTGGGAGAACACGGCCTCCACCGGAGCGAGCGTGGGCTCGTAGCGGGCCGTTGTCGTCAATGGCGGCTGAACGACCTTCGCGGGCGACACAGTGTCGTTGTAACGGGCCGTGTGGCGCTGCAGTTCTTCCGCGAGATATGCGGCGCTGCCCGGAGCCGGTCGATTGCCGTAGTGGTGCATCTTTTGCCGGCGAACGGTCACGTGGTCCCGAGGCTCTTCCCACCCTCCGGATCCCGCATGCAGGTCCATCGCTGCGTGCGCGTCGTGCTGCTGCTGGTTGCCTTCCGCCACGTACGAAATCTCGTGTCCGCGTGGCACGGTAGCCGTCGCATCCCCTTCGGCCGCGGGCGCCGTCCGGTCAAGCGGCCGTCCGCTTGGGGGCGGCGCACCGATTCCCTGCGGAAGGGCAGCCCTCGGTGCCGCCTGCACATGCACTGGCTCATTGTAGCGCGCTGCAGTGCCGCCGTGCAGCGTGGCGCCGCCCCCAAACAACGGCGCGAGATGCTTCGGAAGGTTGCGCGCGGCGGGCGCCACTCCGCCTTGACCAACAACCAGCCGCATGACTTCCGAGGGCTTGTAGCGGCAGATCGTGCCCTTCCGCGGCTGTTGAAGAGGCCTCCCGACAGGCAGCACGCGCGCAAGTGGGGCGAGCGGCGCGGTCTGAGGTGGCGGAGGCGGAGGAGGCGCGGGTACATGCCGGGGAGCAGGGTTGGCGGCGGGGCCTGGCACGTGCGTTGGGGCTATTTGGGTTGCTGCAGGTGGGAGCAGAGGGCGCGAGTCCACCCACACAACGTCGGCGTCTTCGTCCGCGCCCATCGGCATAAATCCCCTTCGCGCCATGTCCGTGTAGATGGAAGCCCCGCGCTTGAGGGCGTCGAAGAGCGGGACGGCGTCGTCGGGCGAAGACAGCGCGCGTAGCAAATCGGCGGCGCGGTAGTTGGAGCGGGCGAGGACGCGCAGAAGAGCTTTCGGACCGAAGGAACACGCGCGCATGTTCCGCTGAAGCGTCACCCAGCTGACGCCGGGGAACTGCAGCACCATCACGGCGAGGAACTCTGCGGATATCGTGCCGTGGGCGAGGAAGCGGACAAGGTCCGACCTGCGCACCTCCTTGTGCCGCGCGAACATGCCGACATGTCTCTGGGACTCGTCCGCCTGGAGAATGCGGCTCTGATCGACGATGTGCGAGGGTGCGATTCCGCCCATCTCGTACTCGTCCTTGGCCGGCGGCAGGGGCGACGCCGACGTCGACGTTTCCCGCTTGTCGGCGGCAGGCTCCGCGCGTGTTGCTACAGACCGCAGCAGCTCTGCGTCGGCTTGGTCTTGCTGTCGCTGCCAGTACGATGGAAGGCTGCGCGCTTCCGTGTGGCGTGAGACGGCGAGGACGAGCACGCGGTTCCCGCACGAGCAGAACAGCGTGCGAAGAGGTTCCACGTACAGCAAGCTCGTCACGCTCGAGGGCGTGTTGACCTGGAATAGAAGGTCACCGGAAGCGACTGACCATATCCGGCAGGTGGCGTCCTGGGAGCCCGTAACAATCGTGCGCGCGTCCAGCGTAAACTGCAGCGAGTAGCACGGCGCCTCGTGCTTGAGCGTGTAGAGAAGGTCGGCGTGGTACCCTGCGACTACCGGGACGGCGCCGACGCGCAGCTCATTGCTCCGCGGGTCCGGAAACTCCGTCGACAGTTCGTCCGTGGCGATATTCAAGAGGCGGTTGCCGTCGACTTCGGCCGCCTCCTGTAACTCTCGCCTGATCGTCGCCGAATCCTTCGCGTACGAGATCACGTCCCACAGCTTGCACGTGCAGTCATTGCTGGCGGTCGCAATGATTCGCAAGTTGGAGGCCATCGCCACCGCACAGATCGAGCCCGTGTGGTGGCTCGTCCCGTCAATCCAACCGCGCGCGATGGGCCCCTCGCGCCGCTGCATCGCCTCGTTCGGATCCCACACGGCGTCGGGCTCAATGACGTCCATTCGCCGCTCCTCCGCGAGATTCCACACGTCCACGCGCCCGTCGTTCTGCGCGCACGCAAGGCGCACGCCGTCGAGGGTGAGGTCGAATGATCGCACGGACGAAGCGTGCCTCGCAATCGGCCCCAGGCACGTGCCCTTCCGCCAGTCCCACGCAAGCACGACACCGTCCGCCGCCGACGAAAACAGCGTGTCTCCATCGCGCGACAGTTTCAAGCAGGTGACATCGTCCTTGTGTCCCGACAGCGCCGTCTCTGCGCGCTTCTCGTCCACACTCCACACAATGATGCGGCGGTCGTCGCCGCCCGTGATGAGATGCGCCCCGTCCTTCGAGAACTTGCAGCACCGCAACCGCGCCTTGTGCACGCTGCCCTCCAGTCGACCGAACCGGTGGTACAGTCCCCATTCGCTGTCCCACACGCAACACACCTTCCCGATGCATGCCGCAAGGAGGCCGCGGTGAAGGTGGTAGTCGACGTGCGCGATGGGCCCGTCGCCGGCGTCCTTGTCTGACACGACGCGAGCGAGTTTCGCGGTGATAATCTGACGCAGCGGCGTCCTCTCCGTCGTGGCCGCCATGTTCACGACGCCTTCGGCACACGCCGAGGGACGGCGACTTCAGCGCAATCGCATGGCAGACTCACATCGAAGCCAGGGACATACTAGTAAGAAGAGCGAGTGGCGCAGAGGGGGCGCTCGTTCGCACATGCAGCACTCTCTCGTTGGAAGCAAAAAAAAGGCACACAGTGCACACACAAGCTCCCTTTTCCCCTCTCGCGGCGACTCACAATTCAAACGACATTCCCCTCCTTGACAACGGCCGTCTCCACTTGCCGCTGATCACCAAAGTAAGCAATTACAGGAATGTGAAATCCATAAAAGTAAAGTATGGAAATGTCCGGACATATCACGTGATAGTTGTTTCCCCCGTTTCAAAAATCGCATTGTCGCGATCGTCTGTCGTGGCGAAATGGCAGCTTGACGCAGTGAAGTGTACACCACGTTCCTGTGTTTGCGGCTGTGGGTTGAGAATGCTGTGGCGTGTGACGATCCCCACGGCGCTGTCCGTGCAGTCGGGTGGGAAGGAGCACACGGTGCGTTGCAGCATTTTCGGCAGACGTTGCAAAGTGCTGTACACGCACTTGCGTGGTCATAATGCCTTTACTTCGCCTGGAGTGAGGGGGAAATGAAGGGCGGCCGAGTTTTTAGTGTCACCGTTGGCCAACCGCCGTTGCGCGACGCAGGTGTACGAGATACACTTTTCGGAGCCACACCTTGACCTGAAGCAAGTGACTCGCCGGCGCTACAGCGAGCTCTCCAGCTTCCACGAATGGGTGGGTCAATGGATGCTACTGCATTGCAACACGCATGCGTGCGCTGGACCAACACACACGTGTGTCACTGCCGGTGACGCTCGCGACTGGGGCGCCATAACGCGAGTGCAGATCACTGCCACATTTCCGGAGGTGACGGCCAATCTGCACTTCCCCGGGAAGAAGACGTTCGGCCAACTGAGCAAGAAGTTTGTGGAGACGCGCCGCCAGCAGCTGGAGGCGTACTTTCAGTCGCTGTGTGGCATTGACGCCCTCTGGAAGTCGGTGGCGTTCAAGGACCGTCTCGACATTGTCGTCGACGTGAGTGCGCGCGTGCGTAGCCAACGTGTGCGCGCTGTGACCGTTTCAAGCGCCCCGTGCACTTCTGGCCACATCCGCGACACATGCTGATTTTCACTCCCGTCGCGCGCAAACAAACAGGGTGAGATCTACCCGACAATGTCTTTATGCGCCGTGTGCGTAATTAAGCTAAGGAAAGGTGGGGAACGAAACGCACGGTTTGGTTGTGAAGTGGTGCGACCCACGTGATTACTGCCGTGCTCATCGCGCGATGTTTCTCCCAAGGGCTTGCGTGGGTGCCGGGAACCGTCTATCGGCGACAGAACGAAGTCTATCTCGTGGCTCGGTAAGTGCGCTATCACTCGTGCATTGTGTGCGTGCGTGCGCGCGCGCGCGCGCGTGTGTGTGTGTGTGTGTCTGTGTGTGTGTGTGTGTGTGCGTGCGTGCGCGCATGGGCGTGTGATTGTCTGTGTGCGACAGACGAAACGTTTGACACGAACCTTCGCCAGGTGTCCCTCACACGGCGACAAGGAGACACTCTATTGCTCCAACGCCGAGTATTTCCGCAAGGTGCGCTCACTGTGGGACACTTGTGCTGCCGTCTTGTCCCAAACTGCCAGGCGCAATGCACTGGGGCGAAAACGTGACCTTGCAGGTCTCGGTGATTCTCCACACGACAACAACACCACTCACGCCGACGTCCCTTTTCCCCACCGCACGCTCATACAATTTGCAGATGGTCCGCTACAGCTTGCCGGGAAATGCGATCAAGGAGCTTTATGTGCCTTCGGGTGCGTGTAAGAGGCAGATATTGACAAGCTCACAGCGCACGTTGTGTGTAAATAAGCCACTCATGGCTGTGTCGTATGAGCGATCGTATCTTACGACCGTCACCCGCGGTATTCAACGGATTCCACTTACTGCAGGGACGTACAACAACCTCGCCGCGATCAAGGCCGCCACGCAGCTGTCCCCTGCGTCGCAGAACGTCCCGTGCACATTTGATGTCGCCGTGTTCGAGGGAGGGCAGTTTGTGCCCGACGCGGACATTCGCGGGGAAATCATCCGCGCCACATCCCTCTTCCCGCCAACGCACCAGGTTCGTCGTTTTGCAGCCAGTTGCGACACTATGATGAGACGCGGTCGAGCGACCCCTTGCAGCAGGCGTCCCAATCCACTTTTTGCTTCGGGTCACAATTCATGCTGCTTATGCCGTGGAAATCTCCCCACGCGCCCCCGCAGTTTGTTGTGCGCGTGCAGTGCATGCTGGCGGACGACATGGCTGCGCTCAACGCGAAGATCCTATTTGTCGAAGCGGCGTGCAAGGCGACACTTCCCGCGCCCATTGTCGTCGAGGGCTCTTTCGATCGCATTGTTGAGCTTTCGCGCCTGGACGACAGCTGCTTTTTCAACAGGAGGATATTTCCGGCCATCAAGTGCGTCTGTGTGTGTGGTGTATGCGTGTGTGTGTGTGTGTGGGAGGGGGG
>CALSCQ010000765.1:0-21851 GCA_943704525.1 Pigoraptor vietnamica
AGGGCCACTGCTGGCAAAACGCTGCTGCTGGCAAAACACCGGCTACTGCATGCAAAAATTGGACCCCACGTGACTGCTGGCAAAAAGGCCCACTGCTGGCAAAACGCGCCGCACGAGTCCGCTCCACTTGCACTTGCTCACGTGCACTGCAAAAGGTAACATCGGCTCCCAAAGCCCGCTCTCCTCTCCTAGGCCGCCTTCTTGGGCGACTCCCTTCGCAAATTTCTGCCACCTCCCTCCCTCCTTCCTCCCGCGATGCGCCGTTCACCTCGAAGGGAACGAACAATTGGAAAACTGAATTGTTTAGTACGAAAAAAACGGGCGGACACAGGCCGAGGCACAACGCGCACGCCGCACTGCCGCTCGATGGTCCTCATGGGCGTGACCACAATGTGGTGATATCCGAGGGGCTCTTCCACACGCAGGCCGCCGCGCACCAGGCCCAAGACGTGGCCATCCGCAGAAAACACCGCCGCGCCCGAATCGCCGTACGACGCCGCCGGTTCGAAAGCGCCCCCGGGCGCTCCAGGTCAGTGCACAACAGCGCGAGATCGCGGGGTCCGCATCGCCGCCGTGTTCCGGACTCCGCTCGATCAGTGTCAGCGCCGGCTCCATACGCAGACACGTGAAGTTCGTTGCGGCGCCGAGCTTGAAGAACGCGTCTCGCGGCATCGCTCGTAGCCCACGTCCACGTCAGTGGAGCCAACAAACGGTGGGATGCGACCCCCGAGAAACGTGCCGAGCAGAGGGCGAGGGTCCGCCAAGCGCGAGAACTTCGTCTGCACTTCCGCGCACGCCTCCTTCTCAGTGAGCGGCAGACGCAGTGCATCGACACGCACGACGGCAACATCTAGCGGGGCGGTATGTAACGCAACCACGACGTCCATGTGGGCAGTTGCGTGCTCTCGAGCTACACGCGAGGCAAATATCCGCCCGACACCGTCATCGACAGCGTGGGCGCACGTGAGTACGTGCGCCGAATTCGTGTCATCCCCGTCAAGTGCGACGAAAGGGCCCATCGTACCAGTCAACGCCGCCCCGGCGTCGATGGGCGTTACGAGGCGCGCTCCGATCGCCGCAACGCATGCGCTGTCACCCAAAGAGACGGCGTTTGCCCAAAGCACGAACTCTGCCGAACATACGTCCACGGCAAAGCACTCGCCGCCCCACTCGACGGAGCGCGGGAGAAGCGAATCGCCAGACGGCACAAGGCCTTTCTGCTCCACGAACATCACGACGACATCTTCGCGCACCCACGCTTCGCCCCGCCGAGCCCAACCGCGCGGCTGTGGCCCACCAGGTTGCGGTGGCGACGTGCAAGCGAAGGCGCGACCAAATCAATCGCGCGCTGCATCGACACCTCACGCGCCGGAGACGAAGGGCGCAAAAGCGTCTCGGCGACTAGATAGTTGACATCGAAGTCCCTCTGATAAAGGGGCCTCTCGGGAGGGCTCTGCGTGGGCGGATGGACGATTCGGCCGCACCACTGTCCCGCTCGCAGCAGGACCAGCTGCGAGTCGAGGACGGCGCCTCGCATGATGTCCAAAATCGCGTCGACGGCGAGGCGGGAACTGCGTTCGCTACCCCTCCCACAATCGAATTCAACCACCACGACGGGAATGGATCCAGAGAGGTGCACGTCCGTCGCCACGAACGCGCCGACGATTAGCGGTGCCGCGAACTCTGCCGGAGACGCACGCCGCTCGCGTTCGCCGGGTGTGACCACATCTCCCAGACTCAGCAATTTGAGACTGTCCCGGCGGGCACGAAGCGCCTCCAGAAGCTGCAGTACGGCGGCACCAGAACCCACGACTTCGTCAACGGACCCTTTGCTGCCGCCGCCTGTCTCCCGCGATGGCTGTGAAGAGGGTAGCTCCCGTCCAGATGCCACATTCAGACAAAGCGTGTAGTTAACGAAGGTCTCCGCCGACGTGTTCTGCACATATGGACATAAGGACCGAGAAGTTTACGCGGCCGACCACATACAGACACTATAACACACAAGACACTCGGAAATTGGCACTCACCAGTATGGTACCACGTTGGGATCCAAGTCCGAGCGTCGGGACGCGCTGAATGGCCACCGACTGTGGCGTCGCCCTGAGGAGGGCGCTGCCAGAAGTGGTCCGCGGAATAGTCCGCAAGACAAGAATTCGCCGCAAGCGTATGCCACGGCGCGCGCGGTTGCGGCCGCACACGACGGCAATGGCGGGCACCCTACCACGTGCATGCCCTTCTCGCATACGCAAACCGCAGCACGGCGCCCCTGCCCTCGCAGCGCAATGGGCACCCTTCCCCCTCCGACGCGATCACGTGCCAGCGGGCGGTCCTCAGCGAGAACAGGCCCTCTTTCGCCGTACGAAGGACCTCGAAATGAGCGGCGTCGCGCAGGCAGGACGTCACGGACAGCACGCCGCCCGCAGCACACGCGTACTGGGCGCCAGGCATTCGCAACAACACAACGTCCCCCCGGACAAAACGGGTCCAGGTCCGCAGCCTTCTCTCGGCAGTTCTCCGCCGCGCTCCGTACCGCCCCGCAGTCGGCCGCTGATGCCACGCCGGTCTCCCCCTTTGTTGGACTCTGTGACAGCTTGGCTATCATCGGTCCGCGACGACGCAGCGGTTGTCCGCTTCTCCGTGCTACCGCCGTGGGTGCATCTCCGCATCCAGAGGGGTGCGGCACGCTCCCTGCACCGCCCACTACGCGCACGGAACCCACAGGACGAGCGACGTGCGCCAAGTCTGCTATGGCCACCACTGCATCGACTTGCCTCAGCTTGTTGGTATCAAAGTGCCAGCGCGCGCTGTCGGTGCAGTGCCACTCCACGCGCGCCCCGCGCACGACATTGACGACCACGTGAGTGCCGTATTTCGCAAAAAAAAACCGCGCCAATCCGACCCGTTGTCCGCTGACTTTATCGTGTCCGCAAGAGACCGCAAGTACGTTACGAACCAGTCGACGTCAGCGTCCCACCGCGCATACTCGGTAACGACAACACGTCCACTGATGCGACATTCGGTGCCGAGTCCTCCGAGACTCGGCGCAGTGCACGGACTGGCCCAAGCTGTGGCACGCCATCCTCGCCGTACGGGACCGAGTGGTATTCCCCCACGGCAAACGCGAGGCGCCGCAGCGATTCCGGCGAAGTTTGGGGCGAGCGTTAGAGTGGCAAACTGCACGCCATCTCCAAATCGAGTGACGCCGACTGGCAGCCGGTCCACGACAGCACACCGCGGGCTCAGAAAGTTCACAATGTCGCAATTCATATTGACGGGTCCCAGAAACGACTGGTTTGGCGATGCGGTTGAAGTTGGCCTTGTGTGTGCCGTCGGTGCGATTTTCTTTTTCAGTTCGTGTATTCCTCAGTTCGTCGTGTACAATTGAACAATGGGCTTCTCCACACACAACCTCGGTCGGTCCCTCATGCTTGTACGTGGGTTTCCCGGCAGTTTCTTGTGTCTTCCACATGTACAACTGTAACGCTTTTTTTTTTTTGTTTTTTTTTGTTTTTGTGGTAACATTGTTACTGAGATCTGTCCACCCCGGATGTGTCCGGTCAAGTGACCTCCCAGCGTCGGAATTTTCCAATCCGTTGTTGTGAGAGTGCGCTCGTTCTTTCTCTCTTTCCCTCTCTCTCTCTTTCACACACAGAGTTTATTACACAGGGCGACGTGCACCCACACGCATGCGAGCGTGCCGTGTACCGGCGACGCGCCACAGCTCACACGTTTTGAATGAGGGTCGCTTGAGTCTGGCCGTTTCTGCTTGTGCGAACGCTCAAACTTCAACCATGGCGGCGCGCGTGCTGCTCGCGTTGGCTGCCGTGTGCGTGCTTTCCACGTGCGTCGCGGGCAATGTCATTGTGATGACCGCGGCGAATGCAACGTTTGTGTTGGAGTCGGTCACGGCGGCGTTCGGGCCGGGTCTGCCGAACGAAGGTGTGTGGCTTTATTTAAAAGAAAGATGTGTCGGCATGTCCGTCGTTTCGTTGTTTTGTCACGCGCTTGGCACAGAGGGGATGGTTTCGCTTTGTGGCGCCCTTTATGCTCATCGCCGTGTTTCGCAGGCGTCAACGGCATCGTGTATCCGTCCACGCCGATGGACGGCTGCGACAGAGTGTCTCTGAACGTCACCATACCGCGCTGGATCGCCCTCATTGAGCGCGGCACGTGCGACTACGACGTCAAGGTCCGCAACGCGCAGAAGGCGGGCGCCGTCGCCGCGATTGTGTGGGACACGCGGACGGAGGCGTTGATTGCCATGTTTGGCGAGAGCACCGAGGATATTGTGATTCCTTCTGTCTTCATATCGCACCAGGACGGCCTGTGGCTCGCAACGGTGTCCCAACAGCAGACGGCGATTGCGGTGGTGATGGAAGAGTGGGTGTTGTTTCGTGGTTGTGTGTGTGTGTGCGTGTGTGTGTGTGCGTGTGCGTGTGTGTGTGCGTGTGTGTGTGTGTGTGTGTGCACGTCCTCCTGTCGGCGAGCTCTGCATCCTCATGACTTACAATGTCACCTTTTCTCTCCATTTGTGCACTCGCAGGCATACGAATCCGACATGGGTCGTCACGTGGCCGACGTTCATCCTCCCCTTTGTCGTCATCGTTATCGTCTCGGTCTTCATGCTCGCCTTCTACCTCGTGTACCGCCGCAACCGCCGAGTGCGCGAACAGCAGAGCGCCCTGTTGGCGCAGGCCGAGGTCGTCACGCTCCCGACACGCACGTTCGCGAAGGGCGCTGAGACGGAATCGTGCGCCATCTGCCTCGAGGACTACGACGACGGCGACCAACTGCGCGTCATGCCCTGCGGCCACTGTGGGTCCCATCTGGTGTTGCGCTTTTGTCCTCTGTGATATCGATCACTCTTTCTGGGCGTCTTGGCGTGCTAGGCGTGAGTAACCCTCGAGCTTTAATGGCGTCCTTGCGCTAAACTCCCCCACGCATCCCCCCTTCCCTCCCCATCGCAGGCTATCACGTTGTGTGCATCGATCCGTGGCTCACCACGCGCCGAAAGACGTGCCCCATTTGCAAGCGCTCGGCCGCGCCGCCGACGGAATCCACGCCGCTCTTGTCGACCGTCGCACCTGGCCCCTCCGTCGTCCCCGCGGGGTCGCAAGTATAGTCGCGCAAGCGATGGCGAATTAGCGTTAACAGCGACACGATTTCTAGTCGCGTTTTTTTGGCATTGCGCGCACACATGCATTTATGAGCGTCCGCTTTTGACGGCGGCACAGCCATTCTTCACTTTCGCCGCGTGGCGCCTTCGTGCGCCCTTCACCTCCGCCGTTGTAGGGGATTTCTTGTGCCTCTGCATCGTATTGTATATAGCCCCATCCATCGACGTTCCTTGCGTGCGCAGTTGTGAGTAGCTGTCTTGAGATGACACAGAGAGTAGTGCGGTATTCCGTCAGAGAAGAAGCTTGCCGCACAACACCAGTCGCGTGCGTCCGGACACCTCCATGCGGCCATTTGCCAACCGAATGCCGAGGTCTCCGCCGCGCCGCGACACCTGACGCGCAGACAAGGCGTCCTTGCCGAGCACTTGGGACCAATAGGGAGCCTAGCGTGAAGGGGAAAAAATAACGTGCGAGACATGGGATTAGAACACGGAGGGACGGGAGAACAGCTGCAATAGCCTAGCGTGGCGACAAACAGATATATATATAAATTTGAGTGAAACATGGGATTAAATGGGGCGTAAGGAAAGCTGTAATAATGGATCAAGATCGGCTAGAAGGAGACAGAGGCCAGTGAGCGAATTGTCTCCCATGCAAAACAAAGCCGATGGCCTCACCATCACCGTGTGCGCTGCGCCGCAGACGGGGTCCTCGTTGACGCATCCCCAAGGGTTGAAGAAGCGGGACACAAAATCGTACGGTCCCTGCGACGGAGGACGTCAGTGATGCGTCATTCCCTGATCTGCCACAGACATTTATCGTCGCACCATGCTCTCACACAACGACTCCCACTTCGGTCTTAACAGTGACGATGGCGCCGCCCGCAGTCTCGCGTCCATCCGCGCGCAACATGGCGGGAAAATCGGGCGCGAAGCTCTCCAACTGCTCTCGCGTTACGCCGTCGGCAAGACGAATGAGGTAGTACCGCGTCGTGGGTGACCGTCGCACCTCGGCCACGGGCAGAGTGCCCACAATGGCCTGCGCATTCGTGGACATGGAGGAAGAGGTCCGTCCATAAGAACATGCAACAGGATGCATGTATGTAATGCAAGTGTGCCGCATTGAGATTATCCAGAAAACGGCACTCATCAACGAGGGGCATATCGCACCTGCACGAGCGGCGACGCGGTGTCCAGCGGACCCTCCGAGGGTGGGTTGAGCGGCAGACCGAGTGCAACGGCGCCGTCGGCGCCCTTCGTTGCCACGAGAACGCCCCGCATTGTTTCGAAAGACAGCTGTGACGAGGGATTTCCGAGCTCGCCGAAGATGACGGAAGCGGCGGCTACTGTCGCGTGACCGCACATGGGCATCTCGGCCATCGGATTGAACCAGCGCAGCACAAACGTGCTGTCTGAAGTCGCAGGGGGTTTTGTTACAGGCACTCACAACGGCGCATACAACGCCTCTGCTGCCCTTGCCACACAATGCATTCAAGTGTATCCACTACGACAAGCGCGAGTGTTGCACACACACCTGTCTCAAGCGTTTGCGATGCCGACAGCTCCTCGACAAACGCAGTGGTCGCAAGATTGAGTTCGGACGCGATCTTCTGCCTCTCGGCAGCAGAGAGGTCCTACAAACACAAGGACTCTCAGCCAAAGCCACGGTACTCAACGGCTTGATTGCGAGGTCAAGTGCAACTGCTTGCATTCCGCATGATGACAAGAGCGTTCAGTGCGACGACACACCATTCCCGCGCGCACGAGGCAGACGGCCGCGGGGTTGCCCTCGAAGGGTTCCGTGGCGAATGCGTCGACATAGTACACGGGGATCTCCCTCTTGTGTGCCATTGTCACTGTGTCCCTAAGGCGTGTAGAGCTGTGGTGAATGGATATTAGAGATAAACGTCCGTTTAATCAGCTTGGCGCAAGGTTGTGGCAGAAACACGTGCCGTGACGCGTTGCTTCTTTTTTGCTGCTTGTCGTGTTTATGATAAGGTGAGGGTTATGAACCGAGTCTAAGGTGGATGTTTAAATTGTCCAATCAGAAATTGCGCTCAACCCACGCCCTCACGTGATATGTGGGCGGACACTGCTTATACATATATGGCTATGAAGTAACACGAATATCCAAATTTGGTATGTCCGGAAATCGCGATGACCCATGCACTCGTGGTAACCGCAATGTGGGATATGTTGGAAAAGGTGATAGAAATGGGAGGTTTTCAAATTAAATGCACCGAGCGGGCACTAAACCACATCCCGAAGATGTGGATTTTTCGGCAAGCCGACCACTGACTCACACACTCACACTCCGCGAACCCCACTTGCATGCCACGCACACACACACACACACACACACACACACACACACACACTAGCAAAATAACCCCACACACGACGAGGTACACATTGTTGTTTACAGTTCTATTCCATGTGCCTTTGCATCCATGCCGAACGCGGCCCAATAATTGTTTTGATTTTGCGGCTTTTGGCCGCGGTTTGAGTCGTCGTCATTTGCCGACTTCACGGGTTTGCTTACGAGCGTGGGCACCAACCCACCACTTCTCTTTATTGTGTCGGCGGCATACTCCGGGCGAATTTTAATCCATCACTTGCGTCGCTGAATCGGACGTTGGGCAGACGGGGGTGCAAAGCCGGTGCGCGGGCGCTAGCCGCCAGCGCGGAAATGCGGTTCGGCAAGGAGCTTCTGAGCAAGGCGTATGGCCCGTGGGCCGAGCACTACTTCGACTACAAGGGTGGGAAGAATCGAATCAAGCGCATCAATATCGCCGCGGGCGTGCAGTCGCCGAAGCGCAAGATGATCGTCGGGTCGGTCGAGGACGAGAAGGACCTCTTCAAGAACTTCATGTTCGTCCAGCTCTTCCGCATCAGCGACTTTTACAAAACGAAGGAGATCGAGGCCGTGGGGCGCTACCACGAGGTTGCCGAGGACGCGCGCCAAATGGTAAATGATTGACTGAATGGTCGTGTGTGCGTGGGTTGTGATTTTGCTGCGATCAACCGTTTGCATGTTGCGTCCGTGCATTGCCGCGCCAAAGTGTCCAATTGTTGACTTGACGAGTGCGTCATTCTCACTTTTTCACGTCACCACCCCTCGCAGTTGAACGCGCCGTCTTACGACGACATGGACATGCAGCCTGTAAACGCGCTCTACGACGTCTTTGAGGACCTCGTGCGCCTCGACGAGTACGGCCGGCTCAACTACAAGGCCTTCCTCAAGATACTGAAGAAGTGTGCGTGTCTTTCGCCTGTGCTATAGGCGTCCAGCGTTTTGTGTTGTGTTTTGTGTGTTTGAGTGTATGTTTCTTGTTTTCTTTTGGAGGGAGGGAAGGAGGGTGCGTTTGTGTGTTTATGTGGTGTCACGTGCCGTCTGTATCTCTGTGGGTGACTGTATGTCTCTGCGTGTGTGCGTGTGTGTGCTGCGCGTGTGTGTGTGTATGTGTGTGCGTGTTATGCATGGAGCGTCTTCGCATTACCTGCCATTTCTTTCAACTGCGACCCTATTTCTCATGCATTAACACTCACCCCTTCCGCGCACAGACGACAAGAACACAAAGATGAAGCTCAAGGACGAAATTTTGCCGCACCTCGTCAAGCAGCCCTTCTACATATCGCAGGCCATTCCCACGCTCATCGAAGACGCGCAGGTGCGTTGCTCTTGGCCAATATGCGACGCTCAACCGCCCCCGCTGATGTGCCCCTCTAAGCCCTTCTTATCTCTGTGGGCGAGTTCTTGGAGCGTGGAGCAGGCTTCTGTGCCCTAAGGTCTCCTCTCTTGTTCAAAGACGCATTGACGACCGAGGTGGTCGTGAGCCTTCGTGTTGATTTTGTTGGCGTTGTTGCTTGTCTTGGGTCATATCGGCCATGTGGAGGGCGATTGCTTACTCGGCTGTGTGCGTGTGCAGCGGCTGACGTCGGCGCTGGCCGACCGATTCCCCGCGGCACGGCGGAGACAGTCGCTCGCCGGCAACAACTCTCTCTTCTTGCGATATGCGAACAAGGTGCTGTCGGTGTCGCTGAACCGACAGATTGTCGTCCTCACGGTCGCCTTTGTGCTCGAGGTGCTTGCGATACGGTACTTTGGCAACCCCGTACAGGTGAGCAGTATGTTAGTAGCAACTCCATGCGTGCATTTGTGACGAGTTTCACCCATTGTGTTTTTTTTTTTTCCTGCGAGCATGGGTGGCACTGTGTGTGTATGAATGTGTGTGTGTACGCGCACGCTGCATAGCATCACGTGTGCCGTATTTGGCGCTGAACCCGGCCATACGAATGGCAGGCCTCGGGATGCGACGTGACAAAGTTCCTGCACACGTTCCGACACCCCATCTTTGACGAGATCAGCGACTTTATCCACAACGTCATCACGAGCCAGGCGTGGGCCCTCCTCAGCGCGATCGTGTTCTGGGCCGTCAACTCGCACACGGGCGCCAATCTATACTCGTTCGTCATCTTCGGTTTTGCGATCAAGTCACTCGCGAAGAACATCATCCGCAGCCCCCGCTGCTTCTGGCTCTGCGACACGTACAGGGCCTTCTACTGCGGCAAGGGTGGGGAAGCACTTTCCTGTTTGCGACTTCTCGTCACAAGTTTTCTCTGTCCTGTATGCACATTTTACGTTAATGTGCCTGTGAAACTCGCTGCAGTCTGCTGATAACAGTGTTGCGTGGGAGTATATTGTGGAAAATTGCGCTGTCCGCTGATGGCGTTGTTGTTGTGTGCGTGTAGGCTACAGCTTGCCTTCCGGGCACTCGATGGTGTCGCTTTCCGCGCTGGGATTTGCGACGCTCAAGTTCAGGCAGTCGTGGATGATGGCCGTGACCCTCCTCTACGAGGTGCGTGTCACTTCGCGAGTGTGCCTGTGCGTGCGTGCGGGAGTTGCGTTGGCGGCTTGGAAGCGCGAGTCTCACGCTGTCGCCGTTCCCTTCATGCGCAGGTGGTGGTGATGCTGAATGTCCAGTACATCGGCACCCACACCATGATGGACGTGGTCGTCGGTTGGACGTGCGCGCTCCTCCTCCTCGCCCTGTTCCGCCTCGGCGAGCGAATGCTTTACGCGCGGTACTTCAGGGAGCGCAAGCGCCCGTCAGCGCTCGTGCAGGTCGGCATCGTCGCGGCCCTCACAGCCATTACCCTCGCGCTCGACTTTTACGTCGAGGCATACCGGCCCACGTTGCCGGACTCGTACCAGCCGAGCATGGAGCGAGTGTGCGGGTTTGCGCCGGGCAAGGGCGGACACCGGATGTACCTGCGCATGTACTTTAGCAACACGCCGCTCGTGTTTGGCGTCGGGCTCGGGTACCTCCTCCTCAAGCGATTGGGGCGCGACATGCAGGACACGCTGTCGAGCGTCGAGCGGCTGTACATGGCCGCGTTCTGCGGAATGGTATTTCTGATGCTGCCGGCGTGGATCAAGGCGGCCGTGTCGTCGTTCAGTGGGCCTCTCCGCTACGGCTTCTACCACCTCTACAATCTCCTCTCGCCCATATGGGTGCTCTACGTGGGGCCGGCGACTTTCATGGCGCTGCGAAACGGCGTCTTGAGGATACTCCGGGTGCAGCGACCAAGTGCCGCCAAGAAGGTGGACTGAGCACATTTTGCGCTATTAAAGGGGTAAAATGTACAGGCGGTGCATGCAAGTCGTTGAGTCGTGCAGCGCAGTAAGTCGCGTGCACAGCGATGCCCTCGCCACCGCCCTCGCCACGCCGCTCAATAACGCTAAACTATAGTCTCGCCACAACGTGCGAGCGCGCTTGCCCTCTCGCCCGTACGCACAGGACCATCTATCGGTCGAGGGAGTCCAGCACGAGCGCAAAGTGAGAATACGAAAGCCGCCACAAACTCCGCCGTCCAGCCAGGGAACTTTTAAAAGAAACGCACGCACGCGCAAAGCACAACCAGCGAGGGCAATAGCTTATTTCCTGATCGCGTGCGGACGACGACTCAAGAGCACGGCGACGCCCGCCGCCACTACCAACGCCGCCGCACCCAAAACGAGCCATAGCGAACCCCCGGCCGACTGCTTGCGCTCATCGCCTCCCTTCGTCGCGTCGCCCTGCGTCTGTGTGCCATCGAGCGCCCCACTCGACTCGTCAACACGCTTGGTGGCATCCGCTGCATCGTCTGTTGAGGAGCGAGCCGTATCGGCGCGGGTATCTACGTGTGGAGAGAATGTGTGTGTGTGTGTGTGCATGCGCGTGGGTGCATGTAATGCGCGCGCGAAGATGGAGGGAATGAGCGCGTGCACGTGCTTTTGTGCGCATAAGTCTAAAACTAAAGAAAGTCGTCGCTTCGATCACGGCACGCGGCACACACGCTGCATG
The DNA here is from genome assembly GCA_943704525.1 of Pigoraptor vietnamica. NCBI lineage: Eukaryota > Filasterea > Ministeriida > Capsasporidae > Pigoraptor > Pigoraptor vietnamica. Next base: position 11,464 of record CALSCQ010000765.1, read on the forward strand.
CAACACACCTTCCGACGCCGTCGTCGCCGCACTGACGGCCTTGTCAAACATGGGCGTCCTCACGACTTGCGCACGCGCAGGACGCGAAGCCTTCGCCTTGTGGACGCCGTTGCCGTTTGAAGAGCTCGACGCGCCCTTGGAGCCGCCGTCATGATCGGCCGTCGGCGCGTCTGCGCAATGTAACAGCAGCAATTGACGGGTGAGATTCGCGTCATTATTACTGAGAAAATATCCACGAACTATTGCCCGCGCAGCGTACTGTCCTGAAGGCAAGCGCGCGTCTCTCACCGTGCTTGTCGCGCTTGGGCGTCTTCTTGTGTCCCCGCTTGGTCATTCTGGCCTGATGCACACACACACACGCACGAAAACACTCAGTCGCGATGGGTGAGTAGGTAAGATGTCGGAGAGTAAAGACTCACGCTGTGAGGAGGCCGCGTCTTGTTCAATGAAGGAGCACGCACGCACACACACGCAGAAAAGAGGGCTGGGTCCCACGATTCACGTCAGCTGTGAAACACCTGCCACTCGGTCGCCCCTCCAATGAGTCCCTACTCGAGTGGCGAGCATTAATTTGACTTCTGGTATAATTTTGTCCACCTTTACCCCAGGTTCAAATCACCGACGCCACAGAATGACATCAGTCCTCAAGGCACGTGCAGTCACGTGGATGAAAATATGCCGAGCTCTCGGTGAAAACTTTATCTCACGTGACGTGCCAACAAATTTTCTGCACGTGTTGTTCCACTTCGTTCAAGGGTCGTGTCGAGACTCAAACTTATGTGATCTCTGCGAGCGAGGAGAGACCGATTGTCTTGACATCTTTACTCCCTTTGTCGCTAGTTTGCGCCGCACGCTTCCTTGCGGACGACGCGAGGGGGCGACGTGAGAAATGGGGCAGCGCACTGCGTCGAAGCGCAAGAAGCACTACCAGGTCAACGCCGCCGTCAGCCGCACGAAGAAGAACCGGCGCGGGCAAAACAGGCACTTCAAGAAGGTCTCCATATCCAACCCGCAGATCAAGGCGCAATGGGACGACAAGCTCACGCTGAGGCAAAACATGCGGAGGATGGGAATCCTGCACGACCCCAACGAAATTGCGCCGCTCGACGCGTTTGAGGTCAAGCCAAAGGAGTATGTGCTCGGCGAAAATGGCCTGGAGGAGTACGAGGATGACAAGGCGTTGACGTCGGCTGAGAAGGCTCCTGCGCCGCCCACAGAACTGGTGAAATGTGGGTCAAGTGACGATTTTCTCTGTTCGCATGAAGTCGATTCTGCCTCTACCTGCTGTGCTGTAATTGCGTTGGCGCTGTATATCGTGCGGAATGCCGGTTGTGATTTTAATCTTTCTCTCGGTCGCTCTTGTAGCGTTCGAGAAGAAGGCGGCTACTGCCGCACCAAAACCGATTCACATGGCGGCCGGCGACGCCGAGTTTGCGCGCGCGTGCATCCGCAAGTATGGCGAAGACTACAAGGTGGTGATTCCGTCTGTCGTTGCAGCTGATGTGCGCGCATGCGCCCTTATGTCGTGCGTTGTTGCCGTTGACGTGCGCGTGTGTTGTGTAAGTGCAGTGTGTGTGCGTGTGTGTGTGCGGTGCACTCAATTTTCATATATCTCGCAGGCCATGGCGCGCGATTTGAAGTTGAACACACACCAGCACACGCCCAAGCAGCTGCAGAAAAAGTGCGAGGAGTACTTGAGGCATTTTGGATCTGCGTCTGCGTGAGGGTGCGTTCGCGTTGGCTTGTGCTCTTTTGGCGTTGTGCGGCGTTCGCTCGTTTGTATCATGCGCGTTGCGGCGTGATTGCGTAAATGACTTGCATCTCCGAGATCTGCGCACGTATTGGAGTGCGTTGGCTTAAGTCAGCTTCGCATTAGAATAGATGACACCGTGGCTGCCCATTGGCCCGTTGTCGAACCTTTAGGCAGCATAGGGGCGTGAGTGTGTTGAGTCCATGTTCGCTGCTGACCGTTGGCGAAGCTCCGCGAGAGGAACCGTCTACGATCTACCATGTACCAAGCCACGACGCGGCGTCTGAGGGCAACAACAACGACTGCTGCTTCCTTTGCCGCCTTTTGCGTCTTATTGCGGTGGCTGTTGCCGGAGCCACTCAATCGTCGCGTCTGGCGAGGCAAACCACGCGGAGTCCGCCTTGAAGAGGCCGCGCGAGACGAGTGAGAGCGTGCTCTGGGGCGCAATGGCGTGGAGGTGGAGGTGGGGGACGCGCACGAGCGGCGGCCAGTGGAAGCCAATCCTGTAGTCAGGGCCATACGGAGCAGGGGTGAATTGGCTTCACACCCATGACACCGCTGACAGGCGCATCTATGATAGTGCCAATATAGCAGTTATCGTGTGCACGTTTCTCCTCGCTTGAAGACGCAACTCACCGCATCTCGCTTGGATCGCAACCGCGCTCGGTGAGAAGCCTTCGCGCGATTTCGTCAAGGCGCCGCACTGCCGTCAAATGCACTCCGGGATGAATGTGCAAACCGAGTGCCAATATGGAGTACGACAAAGCCAGCAGACACCTCCCGGCACGCCGAGGCAAGAGAGACATGCGACAGCTTTACAGTGCAACAGAGACGGAAAGTGACCGAGGCGCAAGAGAGTGAAAAGCAGTCACGTACGCACCGAGGGCAATGTCGCTGTCGGTGTTTCGCAAGTACTTTGCGCTCACTATGTGCCGCTTGGGAATGATGAGAAGGTGATGCGCAGCCGCCGGATGAATGTCACGGAAGGCGACATAGTCGGCATCCTTCAGAGACGACAACAACAACAGCAGGCGTAAGCCAGCGTGCCGTTGGTGTCTACGGTAACAATGGCATATGAGACTGGGCGAAAAACCCACCTCGTGTAAGAGCTCCGTGGACGCGTCCTCTTTCCGCGCAATCTTGCAGAAGATGCACCCGTCCGCGTGTTCGTGGGACATGGTTGGACAGCCAAAGGCAACGACAAGCACACCTGCGCTACTGGGGACTGTTTTGGATAAGAGAGTGGAGCGCGTAACACTACTGTTACTCATCGCAACTCCGACTTCTTTCACAGGAGATTTCTTACTCTCCCTATGCTAGACGTCAAAAAAACGACGGCTTCCCTGTTTGCTAGCGCTTCGCACACGCGTGCAAGTGCGGCGGAGAATGTTGGAGAGCGCAGCATCGATTCCGCTGACGGAATCTGCGTCGCTCTTGTGTGGGAATCTGGCGTCGCAGGTGCTGCCGTCGGGCCAGACAGCGTTTGCAACAATAAGCAGGACGGAAGTCACCGTGTCGGTCGTGGATGGACGTGTTGGAAAGGTGTGTGTATGTGTCTGTTTGGGGAAGAGGGGGGGGAGGGGGTGGTTGTTGTTGTTGTGGTGTGTAGGGTCTTGGGTTGCTGTCAAGTTTGGCGGGTATGCGTGTGTGCGCCATGTCAGATGTGTATGTGTGTGACCATGTGCAACGCAGGGCTCCGCGTCGCACATGAAAGTGGTGGGAAGCGACGGCAGCCAAGTGCTTCAGGCGCGGTGCGTTGCTTCTCTTCCCCTGTCGACTCTCTGTGGTCTGCACGTTTGAGGCTCTATCCTCGCACTGAGCGGCTTATGGTGTCATGCTGTGGCCTACAGCGCCGCTTATTGCTCTTGCGCTGCGGACGGTTTCCCTGTCGTCTCTCTGCTGTCTGTGCACGTTCGTCATTACTTATAGAGTCTATTGTGGCCTACAGAGTTGCTTATTTCCCTGTCGTCTCTCTGCTGTCTGCACGTTGTCCCTATCGTCGTTACTATGTTGTGGTCCCACAGAGTTGCTTATTGCTCTTGCGCTGCAGATGGTGCCCGCTGCTCTCGAAATTGGTGCTTGTGCTCGCCACTACGCGCGGCTTTCGTGTCTTTGAGCAGGACGGCGCCACGCTCTTGTACGACTATTCCTTGCCGAGGGTGCGTTCGACGAGTGTCATGCGATGCAGCGACGCCTCATGCACGCGTGCGTGTACTTGCAAGCACAAGCGCGACTGATGCACGCACGCGTGTAAATGCTCGCATGATGTGGTGTATTCATGTTGCTCTTTTCCGCGCATTAGGAGTCGCCGGACGAGCGCGCTCTCTTCTGCCGCGGCATTGGCCACGCGCATCTCAGCAACGGCCGCAAGCATGTCGTGCTCGTGGGGCGATCCGACGGCGCCATTCTCTCGCTTCGTGTGTCACGCGAATACGAGATGCAGGACGCGTACAGGGCGCACGACGTGGGTGTCGTCTTGCGTTCGTGTGGCCAATGTCGTACCCCATCCTGTCAAGTCGCGATTGCCGATGTGTATCAAGTCGCGATGCCGATATGTGCCTCGCACGCACACAATGCCTTTGTTTCGCGTTGCTTACTTGCGCGCGATCGTGTGCAATGCATTGGGGTTTCCATCTGGCACGTCAGCGACCACCCTTGTGTGCTTCTGTGTGCTAATAGCGCGCCCTCTGCCCCGTCCTTTCATGCGCTGCGCAGTGCCCTGTGTCCGACATTGCGTCGAACAGCCAGCTCATCGCGACCGGCGACGACTGCGGCTCTGTTATGGTGTGGGCGGCGGATACGATGGAGCGACGCGGGAAATTCGAGGACCCAAAGTGAGTGTTCCACCCCGTCGCCGTGTTTGTTGTTGTCGACGCTCTGCCCTGTTGTCCCACTCGCTGCGTTCCTTGGGCCTTGCTCTGCCTTGATTTGTGCGGAACTCTGTTTTTTCGTGCACTTGCGTGATGGTGCGTTTACACTCGAGCGTGCGCTTTTTTTTCTCTCTCTCTTCGCAGCAAGGCACCCTGCACCGCGCTTGCGCTTGGAAGGAGTGTTGTGTTCGCGGCGTATGGCGACGGCCGCATTCGCGTATTGGACGTGCGTGGCCGCGCTTCGATTGAAATTGCCGCGCACGCGCGATACATTTATGCCATTGATTACAGTCCGCGGGACGGGCTGGTGGGTCACTCCTGCAATGCCGCGTGTTCTTTCTCGAGAGGCGCAGTGGAGGGCACGCGCCTATGATTTGAGCTGGTATTTTGGCATCTGTCGAAGGCGATCCTGCTATGTTCCTGTTCGTGCTGGTCGCCCTGCTTCTGTCTCACGTGCCGTCTTCCTCTGCTCGCGTTTGCAGCTTGCGTCTGTGTCAGAAGACTCTTTCCTCCATCTGTGGCAGCTGCCGCGCGATGGGAGCGCAAAGGAGGTGCGTGGCCGTGTCGTGTTGTGCCCTCCTTTTTTTTCCCTCGTGTTTTGTTCGCTGGAGGAAAACGACAGAGACGAAGTTGGTGTGCAATGCTTGGTGCGCTCACCGTGACTCGCCTTGCCTTCCCTGTTCCTTTTTGTATCCGGCGCGTGCGAAGGTTGCGCTGGCGTTCTCGCAGAAGCAGACCGACAGGCTGATCTGTGGCGTGCGCTTTGCGAACGACGGCGAGGCCCTGGCAATATCCGTCTTCGAGTCGCCGTCGATCAAAACGTTCAAGCGAACGTATTGATAGCCTCACTTGGGGACAGACGGGTTGCGCTGTTGCGCTGTTATTCAGTGTGCGACTATGGTTTCTTGGCGAACCTGTGTCGCTAGTGGTTGGCGTTGTCTTTCGGCAGCGTATTGGGCGAGTCTGTTGGTTGGCCCGTGCAGATGAGGCTCCTCGACGATTAAAGCGTGTCGCGTGTTGCCTGCATCACTGGCGACCCTTTGTCGCTCGGCTCTCTTTACATAATTGTGCGTTAAGCGCGGAATGCGGTTGAGTACTGTTGCGTCACTGCCGTGGCCCTGTCCCTGTTGGTACCGCTACATTTCGGCGATGAGCATTTCTCTCTCGAGGGCCAGTTGTTGACTCCGTTGCAATTTGGCGCGTTGTGCGGTGGCTTGAGGACAGTCGGAGCACATTCGTGCGATACGATTCGAGGCAATTTTAAGCCGCCATTGGGCTAATGGGCCTGGTTTTGCTTTTTATTGTATGATCACCTGAGGTTTCTTATCAGGTGCAGCACTGTGGCTCGCCGGCGCACTAGCGGCCTTCGTTATTGTTCATAGATTCTCAGGCCGCAACACATAGCCGTGCGCAAGAGTAAGGTGGGAATGTTGACTGACAGAGGTCGACGTCGATGCACGACAGCCTTGCTTCATAATCCCGACCATCAACAGTTACGCGACCACCGGGTGGCTCCGATTAAAGTGGCACGGAAACACTTATTTTTATCAATCGTCAGAGAGGGCCTCAAACGCTGCCTTAAACCGCCGGAGCGTCTTCTCGTCTGCAGCCGGTAACAATGACACGGGCGAATTAACAAAGGGCGAGAACGTCACGCACGCGGAGATATACACTGAAGCCATTTCGACACGGGGTACAATGCACAGACAGGCACACTCAAACATCTGCCAAGGAAAACTGAAAAAACAAACAAACAAACAAAAAAACACCCCCGACCACCAAAAACGCAAAATTCACGTGCGCACACATCGCTCTCGAGACTCACCAGCTCCACTGGCCTTCAGTTCCTCGTAACGCTGCTTTGCCCGCTGAAGCGCAGCCTCGATCTCCATGGCAATCGCGTCCTTCTGCAAAAGGAAACGCACACCCGCCCATCAATGCGTGTTAAACAACCGCGCACGGCAATCAATAAGCGGACCCTCAAACACGAGGATCATGTCCCTACCCACCGTGTCATCCTTCTTCTCCTCTGTCCGGTCTCCCGCCGTCTCCGCCGACGATGGCGTCTCTGCCGCTGCAGGAGTGTCGGACACAGTCGTCGACGCGGCCTCTCCAGCCGCTCCGCCCGACAGAGCGTCACACGACCCCCCCTCCCCTTCGCACGCGGGCGGCGACGCATTGCCGTCCGCCTCGGCTTTTCGCAGCGAAGCACGCCATGCCTCTTCCTCCACCGCGCGCGCCTTCAAGCGCTCCGCCGCGTCGATCGCTTCCTGCTCCACAGCCTTGGCGGCGTCTTCCAGCTCGCGCTTTTGCCGCTCGAGTTCGGCCTTGCGCTTTTCGAGCGCCTTGATACGCTTCGCCTCCAGCTTCTTGTCCCGCTCCAGCGCAGCCTCCATGCGGGCCGTGGCGTTGCGCGCGCGTTCCTCGTTGAGCTTGCGGCGCTCCGCCTTTGCCTTGTCCGCCTTGGACTTTGCCTCGGCGTCCTCCTCGCGCGCGCGGTTCATCATCTCCTCCATGTCCTTGTCAAGGTACTCGCGGGTGATGGCAATGTCGTAGTAGTAGCACCGGTGGCCCTGGCTCCGAAGGATGTCGACGCACAGGACGCGCTTCAGGCCCTCCGTCTGCTCCCCCTTGTACCACTCGCTGACCTCGTCCTCGTACGCTTCGAGCAGCTTGCTGCACTGCGCGGGGAAACGACGGCAAAAAGAAGAGGCAGCGGTCAGGTGATGGCCTGACGCAATAGCAACAATTTTCAAAATCGAGAGACGCCCGCAGAAGAACAAAACACCGCTTCCGAGCACTGAATCCGGGGAACTCACGCATGCATGCACGCACAGCATGCGCGCAAACGACGCTTCGTGCGCAAATGTGAGGTTTCTAGGACCCAAGCAGAGGCGAAGTGCAAGTGACACTCACGGCGACCTTGAGCTCCGTGTGGTCTTCCGCCATGTGACCAAACTGTGACACGATGGCGTCGCGAATGCCCTCCATCATCTCACGCGCGGAATTGCTGCGTGTGTGATTGCGGATTGAGGCGCCGAAACCGAGACTGACAGAGCAACGAGAGAACATCCAGCCGGGGTTGCGAGGGCTGAGGTCGACTATTGGCACGGACAGCACACCCCGCACACCACGCAACTTATAACCGCGCAGAGATCCCAAGCCCCACAAGCAGCCATTTGAGGGACACACGCGGCACTTTTCCCTGTGCGCCACACACGACATATTGCGGACATTTGCGCACGAGGCAGACTTACCCCTCCACCTGCTCCAGCTGGAACATGTCGGCCTCTTCCCCGCCTTTGCGCGCCTCTTCCGACTTGCGCACAAACTTCGGGAGGTCCTTGTTCCAGTAGTTTGTGCGGTAGTCGTCCATGCGTGGACACACCTGGTCGATCGCCTCGAGCAGGCGCACCTCGCTGCAAGTGGCGAAAGGAGCCAGGTAGCAAAGTCACGTGCCAGGCACTCTGCGCATGCGGCCACACGCCGTGCAGCCAACACAGCCCATAAAGACCACAGTTCAGTAGGCACTCAGGGGTTGAACCCCATCGACTCTGCACAACACACAACGAGAAAGAGCGCAACATTGGGCACGCGGCCTCACCTCTTCCGGTACTTGACCTTGTTCTTGGGCCTCACAGTCCCCGACGCATCCATTCTGCGCAATGGCAGAACACGTGCGGTTGGTGCAAGGAAAAAGGACACACAACGCACTCGAATGCAACGCTTCCACAGCACCCACCGGCCGCCAATTTCAAGCACCTCGTGCTTGCGCGCGGTCGCCTTGAGAATCTCGGTGAGTTCATCAGCGACAATTTCGCAGACTGCGCAAGGCACACAAGGCAGGTGAGGGGATGCGCCAACGTCACCCACAGCACACGGTGGTAATTCCCGCCCCACACTCGTTCGTAGGGCACAAATTAAACACACGCTGCGAGGCCAACCAGAGACAATCACACGAGGGGAGCACAGCGACTCGTGCGAGCGGAGGGCACGCGCACACCCCAACGCACCGTCACAGAGGTCCGAGCGATTAAGCAGGTCGACGTCCGCGCGTACTACCGATACAAGCACCAAGGCAGCGACGACAGCCGCCGTAGCGCATGCGAGAGTCCTGAGGTGGCAGTTTATAAGTATAAACACGCACAGCACCACTCGCACGTGGCTGAGAATAGAGCGCATGCACACTCACCTCATCCTCTGTCTCAGTTCACGCACACGAAGGCGCAGGGGCGTGACATGCGCGGCTGCGTCGCACGCTGTGGCGGGCTAATAATTGAACAGTCGGAAACGGGACGTGTGAGCGAGTGCGGGTGCGTGGGCCTGACGTGGCAACCGCACAGCGCTCGTTGCGTTGCAATCACGTGATTAACAGGAGTAACAGCTGGGTTGAGCAGTGTCATGCTTGTGTCGTGCATCTCTTTTTACAGCTGCCGCAACTCCCCATCTCTCATTATCGCCGCGCTTTTCGCCACGTCGGTTTCTTACGACACGAGTTTACGGAGTGTTCGTTTCGTCTTTCGTTGGGTGGGCTGTGGGCTGTGTGAGGAAGAAGCCGAAACGAGTTTTCGGGGTCTCTGCTTGTGGGGCGATGGCCTCTCAGAAGATCAAGACAGAGAAGGACAAAGAGAAGGAGAAGGAGGCCCCGCAGACGCTCGACCTCAAGTACAGCAAGCGGCGCGTGTGGCTGGTGAAGGTGGGGGCGATGTGCTTAAACCCACGCACACACCTTGCGTTCACACTCAGCAAGCAGCCTGCATTGTGTGTGTGTGTGTGTGTGTGTGTGCGCGTGTGTGTGTGTGCGTGTGTGTGTGCGCGCGCGTGTGTGTGTTGTTATTACAGGAGTGCAGTATTGTCCGCACAAGGCCCAGTTCTCTCTCGTTCTCACGCCGATGTCCGCGCAGATTCCCCACTTTGTAGCGGATGCGTTGGAAAATGCCGAGGAATCACAAGAGATTGGCTCGATTGAGATAGAGACCACGCAGGCCAGCAAAAGGAGAAAGGTGGGTCCTCAATTGATCGCGCACTCAGTCGATCGCGGTCGTGCAGAGTCGCTCGACAGCTGTAGATACGACGCTTCCACACCAAAGGATTCTTCAGCTGTAGCCATGGTCCCACCATTCCGCTGAATCTGCGTGCCACTTGCCGCGTGCAATTCCCCTTGCTGTCTCAATCGCGCGTCTCGTGCAAGTTTGACCCCGTTTTGAGCGCGCTTCTCACGCTACATATCTGCTGACCTCAACTGCCCCACTTTCAACAGATTGTTAAGTTCTCGCTAAAGACGGATGATGCGACGCTTCCCACCGAGTTTGACTTTGTGTCGCTCGACCAAGCGGACGAGAGGCCAGTTGAGACAGCAGACACAGGCAAGAAGGCGCCGGGACCCACAGTGCCCGAGCCGTCGAAGCCTGTCGTCGCCGTCTTCTCGGAGGACGCGAGCAATGGTGTGTGCCGCGCTTGTGCGCGCGCATGTGTTTCATGTGTGCGCTTGATTGTGCATTGGGTTGCGTGTTGTTTGTTAGTGTGTGCATGTGCGACACATTCGTTTCTAGCACGCTGAGTCTCGTCGGCTTTTCAGGCGGGGCTCTTGCCCTTGAAGGCACGATCACGCAACGATGGGACATGCGGCCGCGTGACTCGGCCACATATCGTCAGCTGAACCGGTGTGTGTGTGTGTGTGTGTGTGTGTGTGTGTGTGTGTGTGTGTGTGTGTGTGTGTGTGTGTGTGTGTGTGTGTGTGTGTGTGTGTGTGTGTGTGTGTGTGTGTG
>CALSCQ010000768.1:0-14135 GCA_943704525.1 Pigoraptor vietnamica
CCCCCCCCCCCCCCCCCCCCCTCGCTTGTTCACTGACGGTCTTTGTCCGCTCTGCTTCCGCAGGACGGTTTTGGACGACAACATTTCGAAATGCGGCGTCAACAACAATCCCCTCGTCTTTTGCTCGGACCCGAACAACGATTACTCGAAGTGCACGATCACCGGCAACACGAACGGTATCGCTACGGCGGCCATCAATAACGCGGCGAATTTGGCGTCGCGCCCTGCGATGGTTGGTCTTGCTGAGCCTTGCTGCTGACCGTGTGTAGGCGTCGCTGTGACCACGGGCCGTCCTTCACCGAAGTGACGCGACCTGCCACTGCGCATTCTTCCAAAAATGTAACACCACCCGCCGCGTGCAGTTTTTCGAGACGGTCCGGAACATGGGGGCATCGCAGACGCCGTACAGGTTTCGCATCGACACGACGGGTTGCCCGCTGACGGCGTGGAAGAACGGCGCCTACGATCCCGCGACCAAGACAGTGTGCAGTATGCTCACGATCAAGGTGTTCGCGATGGTCAACGAGCCGCAGCCGCAATATCGACACCCGTAAGTACCCTCATCGTTGCTCGCTGTGGCCCCATCCTTGCCACTAGAGGTTGAGCACATGACGGCCACATCAGATGCCCACGTTGTGCCATCATAATGAACACACACAGCACACACACACACACACACACACACACACGCACGCAAATTCATTGTTATTGACGTGGATTCCTTGCATTTTCAGGCCCGTCACCAAGACGCTTGTGGTTCACTTCGACACAACGGTGAGGATCTCGCCCTCTGTGTTTCTTCACGCTTTCTCCCTCATATTGCGCAAATGTTATTGTGAGGCGCTCGTTTGCTCGCTCACACTTGTTCGGTGCGCAGCGCCCTGCGTTGGAAACGACGACAAAGGCCCTCTTCAGGAACCGAGCGGGCACGGGCACTTTCACTCGCTGGATCTCTGGTCCCGGCTGTACCCCGCTGTCGGAGACCGGCGGGCCCAATCTGTGCGCGGGGACCCTCAACGCCAACGCGGGCATATACCATCCGGACGACATGTGTCGCTGCTTCTCGTCGGCGGACAACACGACGCCGCAGTGGCCGTCGGGTCTCTCGCTCGATCTGTCCGCGTTCAGCGAGGACAACGTGAACCTGCAGAACTACGCGTACGAGCTGAACAAGTTTTTGCCCGAGGTGCAGAAGCTCGATAGCGGCGGTGACGGCCTTGGGAGCAACTCGAAGACAACGTCTGCGATTGTGCCGGTATCGTTTGCCAAGCCGCCCGTGAACGGCGGGGTGTACTACCTTAAGGTCTCTCTCTTCAACACGGCGGGAAATTTCAAATTCGCCTACTTTCTCATCTCGGTGGACGGTGGGCGTGCCGTGTCTTGTCTTGAGTTCTCGCGGCTTTGTTGTTGTCTGTTGTTGTCGTGTCTCTGACGTCAGCTCCCAAATGCTCGGCAGTGACGGGGCCGACTCCGATGTTCGAAGCGTGCCGCGTTGGAAACTCTCAAAACTACCTTCCCCTGCCGTGGCGCCCGTCGGCGGTCGAGGACAAGTCGTGCGAGACGGCGCAGGCCGGCACATCGCAGAAACCGTCCTACGACAACTACCTGTGGAACCTCAACTACATGATCAACTTTGTCGAAAAGACGGTGAACATCGACCCCCCGTCGCACGTCGCCCCCGGGCGTCCGACCACCTCGTCGACCCTCTACCTCGGTGGCGCGAAGGAGCGCTACTACCAGACGAGCAACGCCTTCTTGCACGCGCGATGGGACAACGTGTTTGTGGAGCTTCAGAAGTCGGTCCTCGAGCCCTTCGATTTCACGCAGCTGTCTCTGACGGACTCGGCGATATTCGATCCCCCGGGGGCGGTCCTTATCGGCGGCAACCTCGACCTCCTCGCGACGACTGTGCGCAACAAGGACGTTGCGTTGCGCAGGACGGATCGCGACGAACTTACCGGCATCTCGTACTTTGACTGGCGCGTTATCTGCCGCTCGGGCCCGTTCCCCACGGATCCGACCATCCCGCCCGACAAGTGCACGAGCCAGTTCACGATGGCGGGCGACGGGACGAAAGTGAGCGCCGGGAAGGTCACCGCGATGGACCTCAAGATCCTCCCCATCTACGGCCAGCTCACGAACGGCGCGTGGTACCACATGGAAGTGCGCGCGGTCAACTACTTTGGGATGGCGAGCCAGTGGGCGACGATGTCCGTGCTGATCGACACGAAGCCGCCGACGGTCAGCGCGCTTATTGTGGGCGATGGGATGGCGGCCGGATGGACAAAGTCGGGCACCAGCTACGTGCGCACGCTGCAAAACATGAACGTGTGGTTCTGGGCGCAGGGTGGGTATCTGCTGCTTCCTCTCTACCTCTTGCTTTCCCCGTGGCGCAGTCCCGTCACGTGAACCGTAAATTCGTTTCTGCGGTCGCATTCACGCTCACGTTCGGCCCTGCCAACCCCGCAGACTTGGAGTCCGGCATTGGCTCGGGCACTTGGAACTCGATCGAGTGGCAGATTTGCGGCATCTCCCCCGTCTACACCTGCCGCGACGTCGGCATCGGGTCTTATCAGCAGCTCACGCGCGTCGACCAAATCCCCAGCCGCCTCAGCCAGGGCCAGTACGCGCAGGGCGAGCCCGGCGACGGCTTTCCCAACTCGTGCCCAGTGTGCAACACCGGCGTACAGGGCACCAAGTCGATGTGCCTGCCCTTCGATGCCGTCCCTGACTGCAGCACCATGTGCCAGCCCTCCGTGTGGTGCGTGCGCTTCCAATCCCAAGAGTTTGTGGCATTCTCGCACCGAATAGCCTCGCAAATTGTGTGACGTTTCGCACGCGTTTGGATCTGACTCTGCCCTCCTCTCTCTGTGCGCAGCCAAGTCCCGACCGAGACGCAGCGCCAGTTTTACACGCTCACGACGACGTCCGCGGCCCTCCAAAACGGCATGAAGGTGCTCGATCAGAACACCTTCAACAGCTTCCACTTCTCCCACCACCGCATCTTTCTCACGGTCACGGACAGAGCGGGCCGATGGACCGAGGTGTCGACGGACGTCATTGTCGATCTCACGCCGCCAGCGCCTGGCCGCGTCGCCGACGTCGAGCGGGCCGACAAGGTCGAGGACATTGACCGGCAGGAGAGTCCGGTCCTTCTCTCGTACTGGACGGGCTTTTCGGACCGCGAGAGCGGGATCCACCACTACGAGTATGCCGTGGGAACGCCTTGCGTGTCGGACCCGAATTTGGCGGACGGCACGACGGACACGATCCTGTGCTCGCAGTGCGGGGCCGGCGAGCTCGTGTACACGGACACGCTGACGAAGCACGTGCACGGCGACAAGAACCCGAACCGGGCGTCCAAGGTGCTCTGCCCCGCGCGCATGTGCCTCGTGCGAGATTGGCAGACGACCACGTCGACGCTGGTTGCGGACGTCGACGACCTGAACGAATTCCGTGCCACGCGCGGCAAGGTGGACCTCTCGTCGGACTACACTGCGGCGGACAAGAAGCTGCTCATCGACACAATGCTGGCGAGGATGGCCACGAACCAGTTCAACTCGACCGTCGCCGGCTCGCTGAGGCGCTACGATCGCCAGTTCATCCACGTCGTGCGCGCGTACAGCAGCACGACGGACACGGCGGTTGCGTGCTCGGACGGCATCCGTCTGGACCGCGGTTCGACGCCGTCGGTGTTCAAGGTGCAAGTCACCAACGCCGTGTATGGCGCGGACGGGAAGTACTACCTGACTGAGACGAACGGCGACGGCCTGCTCCGCATCGACCTGTCGTGGGAATACTCGGATCCGACGGGCACGATGTCGTACTACATGGTCGGTCTCGGCGCGAGTGTCGGCTACATGCGCGACTCGAACCGCTTTTTTTGGCAGGAGGGCGTGCTCACGAACCGCCTGACGCTCTTCAAGACGCCCAGCATCGACCTCGGCGACATGTTCTACGTCAACATCGTGGCCGTCAACACGGCCGGGAAGAATACGGTCGGTAGCTCCGCGACCATCTACGTCGACCTCACGCCGCCCAGCCAGGTGCCCGTCGACGTGCAGCAGGATGACCAGGGCCGGATCGTGCTCCGGTGGCCGGCCGCCGTCGAGCCCATGAACGGCGTGTGGCGCTACGAGTGGGCCGTCGGCACGAACGCCGAGGCGACGAACATCAAGAACTTCACCGTAGGCTACACGGACGACGCGCTCGGCGCGTGCGCGCAGGGCTTCGACTGCACGCGGATCCTCGACAGCGGCGTGAGCAACCGCCTGAAGGACGGCGGCTCGTATTACTTTGCGATCCTCGCGATGAACTACGCGCGTCTCTTCTCGCTGAGCACGCTGATCTCCCCCTTTGTCGTCGACCGGTCCCCGCCGCTGTCGGGATCCGTGTTTGACATTATCGGCGCGGGCTCGCAGACGGACGTCGCGTACTTTGACCCCGACACGCTCGAGACGCTGTTTGTGTACTGGCGCGGGTTCAGCGACCCGCACTCAGGCATCGTCAAGTACGAGATTTCGGTTGGAACGACGACGGGGGGCAATGACGTGCTCACGTTCAAGCAGGGCAACCCCGAGTGCGGCGCGGCGATTGACAGCTGCAGGCAATACCGCCTGTGGCCGAACGTCGCCATCGCAGGCAACGGCGGCTTCAAGCGCGGCCAAAAGTACTACACGACGGTCCGGGCGACGAACCTCCGCGGGCTCAGCGTGCAGGTGACGTCGGATGGCTTTGAGGTCCTTGCGTCGCGCCCCCTAAACGTGACGGTGGCCATCACCTCGGCCGTCCCGCCGGTGGTCAACTCGACGGTCGTGTTCCAGGCGGCGACGTCGACCATTACGGCGTCGTGGTCAGACATCACGTCGCTGCCGGACTTTGAGCGCTACGGTTGGGCCGTTGTTCTCGAGGAGGACTGGCAGCCGCTCTCTGTGCGCGCGAAGGAGAACGCGGATGCAGGGACGATTGTGCGCGGGGGTGGGCAGCCTTACGCGGACCAGTTTATGCCGTGTGGCACGCGCAACCAGCTCGTGCTCGGCGGACTTGACCTATCGCCCGGCGACAAGTACCGCGTGTACGTGCAGTCGTGCAACGTGGCGGACCTCTGCTACTACAACTGGTCGCAGCTCGTCGTTGTGGACTCGACGCCGCCGGTGACCACGCTGTCGTCGGCCGCCTTCTCGGTCGAAATTGTCGACCCGGCGCAGCGCGTGGCGAAGGTGTCGATGGCGTGGGATTCGTTCGAGGAGCTGGAGAGCATGGTGGTCTCGTACGAGATTGCGCTGGGCACGCAGCTGTCTGGCGCGGGGCTGATCACGAAATGGCTCCCGTACGTCGGCCCGATTCCCTCGAAGCGGACTCGCATGACGATGACGACGACCGTGAATCTGACGGTCGCCGTCTCAACCGATGTTTATGTGAGCATTCGTGCGCTCAACAGCGCTGGGCTCCGCAGCTCGATGACGGCACTCGCGCCAATCACGAACAGGAAGGTCGCGCTGACGGCGCCTTACGTGTTTGACATTGTGGCGTCCACGGACCTTTACGCGACCATGCTACGGCTCCTCCGCACAGGCGCGGCCGGCGTCGTGGACGCGGACTACACGTCGTCGAAGTCGATCGCTGCGAAGTGGGACGGCTTCCCCTCGGGCACCGTGCAGTATTCGGTGCAGTGGTCCATCGGCGACGAGCAGTACCCCGACCACGACAACGGCGTCGCCATGTACGAGAGCGTGATGAAGTTCAGCCCCCTCGTGCCGCTGCCGCTCGTGCCCATCGAGACGACGTACGCGAACTGGATCAACAGCGCGGGCTGGAGGGCTCCCGGGGACGCTGCGACGGGGAGCGCTTCGGGCTCACCGACGGTGAAGGAGAACCGCGTCTACTTCTTCAACATCACGAACATTGTCGATGTGATGACAAACGGGTCGCACCCGCTGCTCGTCGAGTGCGGGCCGTACGTGTACCGGCAGACCGAGTCGTTCTTCGCGTCGCAGGTGAACTCCGACGCGACGTTCGACTTTGTGCCGTTTGTGCAGCAGCAGCTCGTGTTCCCGCCGGCGGCGCAGCTCGGGGCGACCGCGCGTCCGGACACGGACATGATCTGGCAGGTCAACCCTTCGTACCTCGAGCTCATCTACCGCTACACGGACAGCGAACTGAAGGAGATGTCGTTTTTCCGCTACGTGACGACCCAGATCGTCCAGTTTGTGCTCCCGTCCGCCTCCGTCTCGATGGCCGAGCTGTACGCCCCGCTGCCGCTCGACGCCAAGCTGCGCATCGGTCGCGGTTCGGTTCCCTCGGTGTCGGAGGTCGTGTACTGGCAGCTGGCGACGGGCGCGCTCGGCGACGAGGCCAATTTCACGACGATTGGCGACGTGCTGCAGCTCTACGACGTCCCAATCTTCGAGATTGGCGTGTTCCTGCGCACGTACCGCCCGGCCAACTGGTCCGACCCCACCAGCGCGGACTACCTCGAGATGCGGCCGGAATACGCGCATTCCGTGTACGATCTCATCGCGAACAAGAACCGCCTTGCGGCGTATTATGCCGCTGCCATCACGAGCGTCTCCGGACCGCCGAGCTCGGACAGCAACGCCGCGCAGACGTCGATCGTGACGACCGTGGCGCCCCTGCTGTGGGCCGGCCTGAACGAGTCTGCGAACGCGGTGCGGTACATTGAGCTGGTGTCGGACTTTCTCCTCTATCTCCCGCGCGAGATGATCGCCCGCAACGAGGGCGGGCTGTTTGTGAAACGGTCGGTGCGGGACCTTGTGTTGGGCGGGACGGACAAGCTGCGCGATCGACTGACGCAGATGGACTCGACGTCGACGTTTGACCCCCTGCCGCCGATCCTCAAGAACCACGCCGACACGAAGGCGGCGTTCCTGCTCGGCGTGGACACGATCATGACGGGCACGTCGGGCCTCGAGTGGATCAACTGGGTGAAGAGCATTATGGGGTCGTCGGTGATGACGACGGGGTCGTTCGAGCTGCCGCACTCTGGCTACGAGGGCACGCAGTTCCCGCCGTCCATCCGCAACAGCACGTGGACGGACCCCACGCCCCGTTCACCAACGTACGACGTGTTTTTCCCTGAGCTGCACCGGCCCGTCACCTTCATCTATGACAAGAAGCCCAACATTGTGCGTCGCAACGTGGCGACGTACCGGTTCCTGAGCGCCGCGGACGACTTTGCGGCGAACGACAACAACAAGCGCGACTACGGCGTCGCCATTGACGGACTTCAGCCGCTCGACATTGTGCACGGATACCCGTGCTACGGGAGCTATCCGCATTTTTGGGGTGCCAACGTCAGTGCGCCGTTGCAAAACGTGGACGGCCTCAAGCCCGACGAGGCGAAGCACCGCTCGTTCTACGACATTGAGCCGAACACGGGCCGCACGCTGTTTTCGAGCCGCCGCGCGATGATCTCGCTCTCGCTGGACTCGATGAACGTCGGTCTTCAGGACACGATTCGCGCGGGAGTGACGGTGATCCCCCGCCACTGGATCGACGTGGCGACGTACACGCCCGACGACGGCCTGGATTCGTTCAAGACGGGCCTCTCGTTTTCGCTGGTGGAGTCTGCACGGCGCGCGACGGCCGGGTCCGGCAACACCGCCTCGGTCGCCACGAACAAGTCGATCCCCCTCATGCCCGGCGACAACACGGTGCCGGTGAACCCCGACTTTGTCGCGCCGAGGCTCGCGCAGGCCGGGCCGTTTCCGCTGCTGGAGAATGCGCGGTACCGCGTGTGCTTCCGCGCGCGCGTCGGGACGGCGGAGAGCCCCTACGTTTACGCGTGCAGCAACGGCATTACGGTGGACACGACGCCTC
This sequence comes from Pigoraptor vietnamica, assembly GCA_943704525.1. Classification (NCBI taxonomy): domain Eukaryota; class Filasterea; order Ministeriida; family Capsasporidae; genus Pigoraptor; species Pigoraptor vietnamica. Next base: position 7,840 of record CALSCQ010000768.1, read on the forward strand.
CGAGGGAGGGCATTGTCTGCGACGGTACTGTCGTGTGCAACTCGGCCGCGGACGACCTCGAGTTCCAGTCGTCCATTACCGAGATATTGGCGTCTTGGCGCGGATTTGACGACCGAGAGGAAGGAACGGGCACGCACGTGGCCGGCATTGCGCAGTACGAGTGGTGCGCGGGGTCGACCCCCGGCGGCGTCGATCTCTTCTCGTTCCGTTCCGTTGGCATCAACACGCACGCCGTCGCGTCGCAGGCCGCGGGGAATTTCCGCGCCGCACGCAACGGACAGACGGTGTACGTGACAGTGCGCGCGACGGACTACGCCGGCCTCGCGGTCGTCGTGTCGTCCGACGGCATTCTGCTCGATTCGACGCCGCCGCTCGTCGGCAGTATTGTGGTGGCGTCGCTTACGGGCGAATACCTCACGTCCGAGGCGGAAGTGCGCATCGTGTGGGACGGCCTGTCGGACCCGGAGAGCGGCATTCGCACGATCGAGTGGGCGATAGGACTGAGCGCGTACCACGCCGACGTCGTCCCGTTTACGCTGGAGCAGTCGCTTGAGGGCGTGACTGTGGACTCGCTCGGCGACGAGCTGCACGCGGGCCACACGTACTTCGTGTCGCTGAGGACGACCAACTTTGTCGGTCTGCACACCATTATCACATCTTCGCCCATCATTTTCGACCTGACGCCACCGATTCTCGGCGTCGTCGCGGACGGTCCCGCCGGCTCCGGGGGCGATCTCAGCTACCAGACATCGCGCTCCACCCTCGCCGTTCACTGGGACAAGTTCGTCGATCCGGAGTCGGGCATTGCGAGCTTCGAGGTTGCGATTGGCACCGTCGAGAGCGAGGCCAACCTGCACATGTTTGTGGACGTCGGAAACAACACGGTGCAACCGAGGGGTGCGTCGTTCGCGACATACGCGCGATGTATGCGTGCATTCGTTACTTGTTCGTCAGCGCATACGCGCACGCGCACACACACGCGCATCTGACACGCGTGCCTCCCACCCGCAGATTATTCGCAGCCCGGCCTCCGCCTCGTCGATGGGCACATCTATTACTCGATCGTGCGCGCGTGCAACAGCGCTGGACTCTGCGCCACGCTTTCGTCCAACGGCATCATCATCGACGGGAGCGCGCCTCTGCGCGGTCGTGTGCTGGACGGCTTTGAGGGCCCCGACGCCGTGTTTCAGGCGGAACGGTGAGCGCGCGCCCGGTGTCGTGATTTGTGCGTGCGTGTGCGCGTGGGTTTGCTGCATGCTGTGGTTTTGTTTTGGCTTTACTGAGCATTTTCGTGACATCGCTCCCCAGCAACATGATTGCGGCCCATTGGTACGGCTTCCACGACCCGCACTCGTCCATTGACCGGTACGTGCAACCATTCCCGAGCACCCCTTTGTTCATGTGTCTTGGTCAGGTCGTGTGGAGCGGTGTGGGATCGCGCCTGACTTCGGATGCCGTGCTCCCATTCGCCCGCTGTCAGATACGAGTGGTGCGTCTTCAAGACTGGGCCCGCAGTGCCTGTCGCCTGCATGGCGTCGTTCCCCGCGCGCTCGGTCGGCCTCTCGACAAGCGCGATGGACACGGACATCGTCCTCGACCAGAATGCCATGTGAGTCACGTGGTGCAAGGAGGGGATGGACGCGTTGCGGACACATGTCACTGTGTGTCGACGGAAACCTCTTTTGCTCACAATTTGTTTGCCGCAGGTACCGCGTCATTGTGCGGGCGTACAACCGCGCGGGCCTCTTCGTGGAGGGCTACTCGAACGGCGTGACGACGGACGATACGGAGCCTGCTCCCGGGACGGTCACGCACCTCCCCGTGTTTGCGTCGCAACCGGGCTACCAGGTCATGCGCACGGCCATTTTTGCGAGCTGGACGGGCTTCTCGGACCCCGAGAGCCGCGTGCGGGAGTACGCCTGGTTTGCGCGGCCCCTCAACCACTCGCTCCTCGCGACGTCGGACACGGGCCGGGGACACATGGGCACCGACCCGATGGTCCGCACACACGTCGGCGTGCGCACGCTGGGCGCCGTCACGAGGGTCAACATGCACAATGGGGAGATTTACCACGTGCTCGTCGAAGCCGTCAACGGGGCTGGCACGGGCGGCGGCATCATTGCTTCGAACGACTTTGTCGTGGATCCGACGCCGCCGATCGCCGGGTGGGTGGACCACACGTTTGACTCGAGCGGGAAGATGGTCATCACGTGGGGCGGCTTTGAAGATCCCGAGTCGTCGATTGCCAAGTACCTCGTGATGGTGGGGACGTCCCTCTACGGCAGCGACGCCTTCGTGTCCGAGTTTGCGAACACGACCTACACGGCGTCGGTGCCCAGCCTCAGCAAGAGCACGCCCTACTCCGTGGCCGTGCTCGCGACGAACGGCGCGGGCGTCATGCACGCGCAGCCGATGCTCTCGCGGACGCAGGCTTGGCAGGTCATCCGTCCAACCGATGTCGAGTGCACGAAGAAGGTGCTGCAGACACCCAATATCGTCAAGGACGGGCCGGGCGCCGTCGACGTGGACTACCAGCCGTACAGCTGCACGGCGGGAGGAAGCTTCGACTTCACGGCAGTGTGCGCTGCGAGGGAGATCGACTGCTCCAAGATTGTGCGGTACGAGTGGAGCGTCCGCTCGAGCGCCACCGCCACGGACGGCAGCGTGTTCTGCCAATCCTTCATGTTCGCAGCCCCGGCGTCCAGCAAGAACGGGCCCGTCCGGACAGGGTCCTTCTTTGCTTCGACGCTGCCGCCGGGCTACCAGTACAGCTCTCAGAAGCTGTGCGGCGACGGTGCGGACAACGGCGCTTCGTACTACCTGGCAGAAACGGCCAAGTACATCGTCCAGGTGCGCGCCATTCTGTCGGACAACACGTGCGCGCTGGCCGAGTCGAACGGGTTCACGATCAGCTCGAGCGAACCCGGGCTCGTCATGGAGCGCGGCGCGCGGGTTCTCGACGGTGCGACGGATGGCGTGGATCTGGACTACCAGGGACGCACCGACACGCTGTCGGCGACGTGGGTCAACGCGTTCAGCGCGCCGGCGCCCGGCATCGAGCACTACGAGTGGGCGATTGGCATTACGCCTTACACGGACGCCATAATGCCGTTTACCACGGTGCCGTCTCGGACTCTGACGACGGCGACGGCAAACGGGCTCAACCTCGCCATCGGGACGCACTATTACATCACGGTGCGCGCGTTCTCTGTGACGGGGCTGACTGCGGAGCGCACGTCGGACGGGATTGTCGTGGACAACACGCAGCCCATGCTCGGCGTCGTGCTGGACGGGCTCGGCCCCTTCGACATTGCGTTCACGACGGACGACGCCATGTTTTCTGCGATGTGGCTCGGGTTCGAGGGCCTCTACACGCCGATCGTCAAGTACGAGATTGGCGTCGGCGGGAACACAGTCCCCGACGCGGTCAACTGGCGGGACGTCGGCCTCCAGACGAACGCAACGCTCGACATGGTCGCGCTCACCGGCAGCCGCATGCACACGTCGTTCATGTACCACGCGCACGTGCGCGCCACGAACGCCGTGGGCCTTGTCTCGGTCGCGGTGCAGTCGGACGGCGTCTCCGTGGACCTGGACCCGCCCACGGCTGGTGTGGTGTGGTGGGTGCCGGCGAAGGGCGCGCAGTGCGGGTGGAGCGACGCACGCCCGTCGGTTGTGCCGTGCGTGCAGGGCGATGGCACGACGGCGACCATCCAGTGGAGCGGCTTTGACGATCTCCAGAGCCTAATCGACCACTACTCGTGGGCCATTGGCACCGGTGGGTGATATTGCGGTGTCGCGGGACTCCCTTCGAGTGTATGTGTGTTAGTGAGTGTTGCGTGTGTTTTTTGCGCAAGAGCCGCATCTCACACTTTCTTGCGACCGCATTTCTCTCCCAGTGATGGGCGGCGAGCAGGTGCAGCCGTTCGTCGACATTTCGAAGTTCCGCTCGACCGTCTCCCTCAAGGCGCTCGCGATGACGCACAGTACGTACATGTACGCGACGTTCGCGGCCTTCAACGGCGTGGGCCTGAAGACGGTCGTGCGCACCGGTGGCGTCCTCATCGACGAAACAGCCCCCGAAGTGAATGGCACGATCATCGACGGCAACGGCCCGACCGACGCGGCGTACCAGGACACGATGGTCCTGTCGGCGCAGTGGGCGGGCGTCTTCCGCGATCTCGAGAGCGGCATCAGCGGGTACGCGTGGGCGATTGGCTACACGCCCGGTCAGGAAGACGTGATGCCGCTGACGCCCGTGTTCTTCAACACGAGCGCATCGTACACGCTGCCGCCCAACTCGAGCCCGCCCAAGGGCTTCCTGCGCCGCTACTTTGTCACGGTCGTCGCGTCGAACTACGTCAACATGCACACGCGCGCGTATTCGGACGGCGTCATCGTGGCGAACAAGGACCCCCTGCAGGGCCGCGTCGTGCCCATCGGTCCCACGGGCGTCGCGAGCGTCTTCATCCCGCGCCTCGACTCGCTCGTGTTCCGCGTGGAGGGCTTTGCGGACGCCGACGCCGGGCTCAAGTCGTACGATTATGTGCTCACGCGGTCGCTCGACGACGGCGCGGTTATCAGCCCGAACGAGACGATGCTCATTGCGAATGGCACGATTTCGGCGGCTTTCGATTACCTGACGCTGTCGAGCCTCGCGCTGCACAGCGGGTACCGCTATGAGCTCGACGTGCTCGCGACGAGCAATTCTGGCCGGAAGAGCGGCATGTCGAAGGCCACTGTGACGGTGGACACCTCGCCGCCCGAGTTTGTCGGTGGGTGCGCACGGCGAAATTGCTACTTTTTTTTTTCTCTTGTATTCCCCCTTTGTCTCTGCTCCCTATCTGCATGCCTGGCCCGTTTAAAATTCCCTTCGCTCACTCCTCGTCGCTCACTGTCGCCTTTGCCCATGGTCACGTGCAGGCACGCCCCAATTCTGTTGGGAGTCGGGCACCATCATCGTCGTCGCGTGGAACGTGGATGATCCCGAGAGCGGCGTGCGTGCCGAGTTTGGCCTCGGTCGCTCCGAGTCGCTGAACGACATTCTGGACTTCACTTCGGCCGAGAGCGCCGTCGTGTTTGACGGCCGCCTCGTGTGCGTGCGGTCGATCCCCGACCTTCCGCCGATCGTTCATAACTGCCGCTTCTTCGGCTGGCGCATCAAGAATACCTTCTGCGTGTACAGCCCCACGCTGCTGGATCCCCAAATTCGCGACCTCAACACGTACCGGCTCCAAGTACGCGCCACGAACGGTGCGGGCCTTACGGCCCACCAGACGGTCGTGGTGAAGCCCAGCGAGACATGAGCGGCGTTTCCCCCTCCCCCTGTTGTCTCTTCCCTCTCTTTGCGCGTGCGTAGTGTGTGTGTGTGTGTGTGTGTGCTAGTGAGTGTGAGCGTTTGCGTTGCTTTGCGCCGTGCGTTGCGTGCTTTTACATGCCTGAACAACGAATTCCTTGCGAAACGAAGAGAAGAGTTGCAGGGGCACTGCACCGGGTCCGACTTTCGCTTCGAGTCTCTGAAGAAGGAGTGATGAAAGGCACATCTGCGTCTTCGACACACAGCGTCGCGTGTGTCCAACCAGCAACCAACGACGAACCGTATGTCCCCGCGAGTTCAGCCATGGCCGGCGGGCGCCATTTACGACGTGTCGGCAGTGGAACCTTCGGAGGGCCCGGTCCAGACACACTTGTGACGTCAGCCAACTCGGCTATCAATTCAACGGTTGAAGATCAGTCTCAGAGTAGGACAAAACAGACTGAAGAACAGCCCACGTGCGCGTGTGTCACGAAGAGGACTTGCACTCTGCATTGGCGAAGTGGAGCGCTGCTTGAAAATGTCGGGTGGGGGTGACTCAGACGCGCCGCCGGTGCATGCGAGCCTCTCGGGGGCCTACTACGACGCACAGGGGCAGTACGTACATCCCCACTCTGCCGGCTGCGTGCACGCGTGACAAGCGCACGCGCGCATCACACACACACGCACCCACACACACACACACACACACACACACACACACACACGCGCGCGCACGCACACACACACACACACACACGTGGGCACGCATGCGTTCGTTCGGCAGGAGATGAACTCACGTCTCTTTGAATTTCAGAGCGGGGCGTTACGAGAAGATTCGCGCTCGCTTTGTGGCTCTGTATGGCAAGGAGCCGCAGTTCTACGCGCGGGCACCCGGGCGCGTCAACATCATCGGTACGTCGAGGCATCGTTCTGCGGCATTTCCAGCGCCCGATCGTTCTTGTGTTGTTTCACCGTTGCTTCAATGCCCGCCCCCCCCCCC
>CALSCQ010000771.1:0-12500 GCA_943704525.1 Pigoraptor vietnamica
ACACACACACACACACACACACACACACACACACACACACACACACACACACACACACACACACACACACACACACACACACACACACACACACACACACACACACACACACACAGACGCGCTGCCCTACATCATCGACACGGCTCGCACCCCCAACGGAGGTCAGGCAGGCAGCGCACACTGAGCGCACGGCCACGGACGAGACTCACGCACCTTTCGGATCCTTCACTATGACGCGCTTGAGCGACTGATACACGCCAATCTTAATAGTGCCGTAGGACGCCTGTCGCAGGAGGGCCGGTCCAATGCTGCAAACACCGCTCGTTAGCGCGCACATACTCCAGACTTTGCCCATCCACACCTGTCACCATCGTCCACAACACCCATCGTCCTATAACAGCCGTATTATGGCGAGGCACTGTTACTCACCCGCGGTACAGCCGCGCAAGCCCTTCGTCGCGCGCGATTGTGATGGCGGCGTTGATCATTCCGGTGTACCGCGGCGCCGCAGACACGCCCCGCTGCCCTTGGAGCTGCAGCCGCGTCTTGGTCGTGTCGATGGGGAACGTCACTGCGCGTGCGCACACAAAGCGCACATGCACGCAACATCAGTGCTTGAGCGGCAGTCGCCATTTGTTTGGAAGTGACGCAAGAGCAGTGCACTAATGCCGCAAACCCACAGATTTCAGCCACCATGGACGACGCGCCGCCAAAGACGAATGGCCGCCAGTTCAGGCCCGAAGACTTTGAGTCTGCGCACATTGCACCATGAGTGTGACGAAGAGAGACACAGGAGCATGCACTCGGCTTGCAGCGCACAGAATGCCTCGATGAGGTGTAGATGGACTCACTTGACGACATTGTGGCGACAACTGCTTTGCGCGCACAAAAAAAAGGCAAAGGCAACAAGCGAGATCACGCGAGAGAGCACGCGATCGCAACGGACGCACAGCACACCACACACACGCAAATGCACCCGCAGCTATTTCAGACTTTTTTGTGCGATGGAATGCACACACACACTCCAGTTCGTCACTAAATTTAATTGTCCCAATTTGTGCGATAACCCCCACCCATTGCGCAGCGTCGAAATGAGGCCATCTGCTGTCTGGACATGTGTCAAGACACAGAGGTAATTCATATCACGTGCGCTCACGTGACAAAAGCGAGTCAGCAAAAAAACGGGAATCGAATTGGTGGCACGTAATGTGAGGTTGGGCCCAAAATCAGCGAAAAAGACACAAAATTCAAATCAAGTGCCACCCTCTCACCCACTGTGTGTGTGTGTGTGTGTGTGTGTGTGTGTGTGTGTGGTGGAGGGGTCTGTGTCACTTGCGCTGACCAATAGCCAGGAAAGCAAGTGCGCCTCAGGAGCACGCGCAAGAGACAAAGAGAGAGAGAGAGAGAGAGAGAGAGAGAAAGCGAAGGAAGAATAGAAGTTTTATGTGACGCGGCACCTGCGACTGCCTCTGCGACTTGTGTTTGGGTGCGCCGGTGGGCGCAACACGGGCCAAGATGTCGGACTGCAACTTTTTGCAGGTTCGTCGGTGTCACGCGTTGGTTGAGTGTGTATGTGTGGGGAGTGTGCATGTGTGGGGAGTGTGTGTGTGCGACGTTCATGGGGAGACGGAGCGACTTGTCGTTTGAGCTCACACAATCTGATGCCCATTGTTTCCCATGGCCACTGCAGAAGGCGATTGAGCTCGTGACGCAGGCGACGCAGGAGGACCAGAAGCAGAACTATGAGGAGGCGCTGCGGCTGTACATGCACGCGCTCGAATATTTCATGACGGCGCTCAAATACGAAAAAAACGACCGCAGCAAGTCGGCCATCCGCGACAAGTGCGCACAGTACTTTGAGCGCGCCGAGAAACTCAAGAAGGTGCGTCCGTTGCGTCGCTGTGCGTATGCGATATCTGCGGGCGTGCGTGTGTCGTATGGAACGTGCGATGACGGTGCGACTCGAACTGACGGCCGTGCGCGCAGTTCCTCGCATCGGGCGACAAGCGGAAAAAGGCCGTTCCCGAGGGCGGCGGTGGCAGTGGCAGTGGGGGCGGCAAGAAGGGGTCAACAAGCGGCTCGAAAACGGACGAAGAGGACGACGACGAAGACCCGGAGAAGAAGAAGCTGCGCGGCGCACTGCAGTGTGGGTTTTCAAATAACGTGTGGCGCGTCGAGAGATGCGCAGTGGAGTGTTGCACATGATCGCATTCCCCTCGCGGCCTTACTGTCCACCATCTCTCTCGCGTGACCTCATGACTGCCCCAATTACGCGGTCTCGAACAGTCCCGACTTGCCTCTTATCTCCTCTCTCTCGCACACACTGACGCGTCACCCGCGGAGTCGACGGACACCGTCTATTACTTAGCCGATCCGACACATTTCTCACGCATGCGGCACGATGAAGCGTGACCGACACCTCCGCCCACTCAATCGCCCTGTGTTGCCTTGCAGCGGCCATTGTGCAGGAGAAGCCCAACGTCAAGTGGAGCGACGTTGCGGGCCTCGAGCAGGCGAAGGAGGCGCTGAAGGAGGCCGTCATCCTCCCGATCAAATTCCCGCACCTCTTCACCGACAAGCGCGTGCCGTGGCGCGGGATCCTCCTCTATGGACCCCCCGGCACGGGCAAGTCGTTCCTCGCAAAGGCCGTCGCGACAGAGGCGAACAGCACGTTTTTCTCGATATCGTCGTCGGACCTCGTGTCCAAGTGGCTCGGCGAGAGCGAGCGTCTCGTGAAGCAGCTGTTTGAGCTTGCGCGCGAGAACAAGCCCGCGATCATTTTTGTGGACGAGGTTGACTCCCTCTGCGGCGCACGCAGCGAGAACGAGAGCGAGTCGGCGCGACGCATCAAGACGGAGTTCCTTGTCCAGATGAACGGTGCGCCTCGGTCACATCAGACACTCGCCCTTCGACAATGCATGCGGTCGTTGCTTTCGCCCTCTCTCGCGCTCACCACCGCATAGGCGCGCGCACGTAATACACACACACACACACACACACACACACACACACACACACACACACACACACACACACACACACACACAGTTCTTTCTGTTGCGCCGTCAGGCTGACGGAAACACGGCTGTCGCGCCGTTGCAGGTGTCGGCCAGGACAACAACGGCATCCTCGTGCTGGGCGCCACCAACATCCCGTGGTCGCTCGACAGCGCCATTCGGCGACGGTGGGCATTAGCTGCTTGTTGTTGACCTTCCAACTCTCGGTGCCTGACACGGGAACTTCTGTGTGCAGCTTTGAGAAGCGAATTTACATTCCTCTGCCGGAAGAGAACGCCCGCGCGGAAATGTTCCGGCTGAACCTCGGGAAGACGCCGAGCACGCTCACGCAGGCGGACTTCAAGGAACTTGGGCGTCGCGCGCAGGGGTGAGTCATTCGCGCGCCTTCAGCCCTGGATTTTTTTTTTTTTGGGATCAATATGTCTTCCTCTGTTCCGTCCACTCTCCACAATGTGATGCATTTCGTAGCACTGTGTCGCCGTTTTTTCACTGTCCTGTCGCGCTGTGATTCATTTGTCAAGTACCGTTCGCTGATGTGGGCGTGCCTGTGTTGCAGGTACTCTGGCGCGGACATTGGTATTGTCGTGCGGGACGCCCTCATGCAGCCCGTGCGCAAGGTCCAGATGGCCACCCACTTCAAGCGGGTGCGTTAGGGGGAATGGAGTGGGCGTGGTTGTTCTTCAATGGGCGGGTGGTGGAAAGGGTGGAAGTCAGGAAGAGGACCTCTTGAGTATTGAACATAGTTGGTTGGGAAGGAACCCGTGTGTGCGCGTCGTTGAAGACTCCTGCAATTGGGTTCTCTCGTAGCGTGCCCAACCGATTCGCCCTGTTTGTATGGTCCATGTGCTATGTGGAGCACCCGCGCCTGCCGTGTCTGCTACTTGCCGAGTGGCGCAGGAGTAGCGTTAACACGTCCTTCTCTCTCATCCACGCCCTTCTCTCTCATCCACGTCCTTCTCTCTCATCCACGTGCAGGCGCGCGGCAAGTCTCCCACAGACCCGAATGTAGAGGTGGATGACCTGTGGACGCCGTGCTCGCCTGGCGATCCCGAGGCCGTCGAGATGAGCTGGATGGACGTGCCCGGGGACAAGCTCAAGGAGCCCGTCGTGACAATGGTGCGTCGCACGACGTGTCGTGCATGCGGGACTCGCTGTGCGACTGATGTGCCATTTGAGGCGTGTGCTGTTTCGTAATCGTTTTACGTTACTGGTTCTGTGAGGGGATGATGAGTTTATGAGTTGGTGTGTTGTTGTCGGTGGCAGTGGTCGATGGGTGTTGGGTTTCTGTTCGGATATGTGCCGTCCCTGAGCCTCTTTTGCACGCAGCAAGACATGCTGCGCTCGTTGGCGTCCGTCAAGGCGTCCGTTAATCAGGAGGACCTCGCGAAGCAAATCAAGTTCACCGAGGAGTTTGGCCAGGAGGGCTAGCCTCGCGTGTGTGAAAATACACTGGGATAAAATTGCATTGCGTGGGTGTGTAAGCGCACCATGCGATTTTTACTCTCGTCTACCAGTTCCCTCGATCTCTTCGTATAACAGCCGCTCGTTTCCAACGACAAACGCAACTCGACATGTCCAAGGGGTTTGGAGTGAGATGTAAAATGGCATCGGTGGCCACAATAACAAAGCAAGCGATGGGGACAGCCGATTCGTGAGGCAGGGGTGAAGAAGGCTCGCTGGACGAGGGCGCTTTTGCGATGTCATGTGTGCATGGCTTTAATGGCACATCAGCGCACGAATTTACCCACGCGCAGCGACCTGGACAATTAAAACGTCGCGGCCAAACGCCGAGAAGCTCTTCGTAGCGCGGCTTGTGCAGTCTCATACAGCGACAGCGTGTCTACTTGTCAGAGCCCAGCAGTGCGCACGCGGCGCGGCACAAGCAGCGCGTCGCGGGCGAAACACTGCGACTGACTGACCGAGCGACGCAGGCGGACAGGCGAGTGTGTTCCCGCCCTGCCACGGAGGTCACCGGTCTGCGATGCGGCGTGCCTTAGCCTCCAGATCCGAGATGCGAAATGCCTCGCAGTCGCCCATACTGCCGTGCCTGTCTTGCAGCTCCCGCTTCCCCGACGCACCGCCGCACGTGACCGCAAAATCACCCACGCGGCACGTTTCGATGGCGAAGCGGCCGACAGAGAACTGCGCGAGGTCGTGCACCCACTTGCGCCGGCACACGTCGAATGCGCGCACTTCGTCGGACGCTCTGAAGCCGTAGGGATTGCCCTTGGCAGACAGCCCCCCCCGCTCCCGCAGGTGCGTCGACAGGCCGCCAAACATGAGAAGAAAGCGCCCGTCGTCCGAGACGATGAGACCGGCCGCATCGCGCGGTACCGTTTGCTCGTCCTGCGAAATCGTGTACCACCCCTGCTCGGTGGCCTCCAGGCGCCCGGGGTCACGTGCCGACGGCACGAGGTCGAGCGCGAGCACGGCGTGGCTCTTGAGTCCGTAAGCGCGCTCGCGAAAGTTGAGAAAGAACACGCGACCCGGCGTGCGCTCGCCCCCGGGACACTCGGTGGGCGGCACGTACGCCATGTTCACGTGATCCGCGACGACCGGGAGTGCCGGCAGCGGCTTGTGCCACTCGCCGGACTTGCGGTTGTAGCACTCGACGGTCGAGAGGAACGTCCCCTTGTCGTGCGAGCCTATCGACCCACCGAAGATGCACACGTCCGGCTCGTCGCCGCTGGAAACGTGCAGCAGCAGCGCACCGCAGCCACCGCGCGGGGGGTCGAGCGCGGGCCCCTTGCGCACGCTCCACGGCCGCGTCGTCGTGTCGACGATGGTCACAAACGACACGGACGTCTCGCCGTCCACCGACGAGCCCACAAACGCGCACGGGAGCCAAATCTCCTTTCCCCCGTCGACCACGAGCGAGATGAAGTGGCTGAGCGCGAGTTGCGGGTCCTCCTCCGCCGTTGCGTACGCACGTACGCCCGTCGCGAGGTCCAGCACCTCGGCGTTGTGCCCAAAGCGGCCGGGGAGCACGACGAGGCTGCCGTTCAGCTGGACGCAGTCGTGGTTGCGGCGCCGCATGAGCAGAGCGTCCGCATCAGTGCGCCAGTGGCCCACGTCCGCGTACTTGCCCTCCGTGGACGGCACGGCGCGAAAGTGGGACGGGGGAAGAGACACGTCCTGCGGCCCGCGGCTGTCGTAGCGCCGACTCGCAACGCCGTCGTTGGCCGCGCGCACATGCGCCGCATCGGCGCGCCTCTTGAATGCGCCGTCTACACTCGAGACAGTGCCAACGCCGTTGAGACCCTCGGGAGCGTCGGGGACATTCGGTTCGGCCAGCACTGCGCCTCCCCCGTTGGAAGCGAAGGAAGCGTCGCGCGGACTGTGCGCCTCCCAAGCAACACCAGGACTGGCCTCTTCGTCCCCCCGCGGCGCACGGGCGCGGGCATTGCGCTGCCCACTGCGCTCCCCGCTGAAATCGGAGTCTTCGGCGCTCCCTTCGTTCGCACCTGCTCGCGCGTGCCTGAGGCGCGCGGCGAAGAGCAGAAGGGCGACGCCGGAGACCACGAGAAACAGCGCCCAGCGGTTCCGCTTCATTTTTTGTGCAAAGCAAGGGCATGCAAGTGAACGCCTTTTCACACAGTCGACTTTCTCGGCAACACCCGATCACGTGATACAACGTGACAATGTGACTGACAGGCCGTTCCGCCAATTGACGATCCCCGCCGGCGACGGCACTCCTTCGTGTCTTCCCTTATGTATTGCAACACTGACAGGCCCCTCAGCACCTCCCGCACCGCCGGCGACGGCACTCCTTCGTGTCTTCCCAGCTGTCGAAGGCGCGCTCCCACATGCGCATCAGCGCGTCCCAGTCGCCCTCCACCGGCGGCCGTGGCTTCGGAGTCGCCGTGGCCGTTGGGACGGGCGCTGCGGTTGGCGTGGCGACGGGAACGGCCGTGGGCACAGGCCCCGCCGTGCTGGTGGCTGCAGCTGTTCCCGAGGGCTCGGTTGGGACGCCTGCGAAGCGTACAACCATCTCGTCCCCCACGTCGCTGGCGGGCAAGAAGACGCCCACCCACTCGACGGGTCCAAACGAGCGGCGCGTGCGCGTAATCCACACGTTGCGGAGATCGATCGAGGCGGAAGCGCTTGAGGCGTCGGAAATTTCGGCTCCGAGGTCCGAGATGCGGAGCCCGGTCGTGCTGATGCGCACAAACGCGTGCGGGGCACCCGACAGCGACGGACGGAGGGCTGCGAGCGACGCCACCAGACGGCCGTCGCCCGTCATTGCGACCCCATCCGCGCCCACGTCGAGCGTATCCACGTCGCCGCGCGTTGCGGAGCGGCTGTCCCACACTCCATCGGGCGTGCTGTCCGTGTCCTCAACGTCGTCCACGAGCATGTCGGGGAGCCCGTCGTCCGCCGGACCCGACAGCCACACGAGGTGCGCAAGCTTGTGCGTCTGAACGCTGTCGAGGAGGGAGAGCGTTGGATCGCCGAGGGGCGTTGCGTGGATGAACGACGCCGTGAACGACACGAACTGTCCGCTGAGCGACGAAGTCATCTCCCACCGAACCATGCCCACCGAGTGCGCGGCCACGTCGCCCATCTCCACGGTCAGGCTCGGCGTCACTGGCTGCGCCCCCACGCTCGACCCCGCGATGTTGAAGTGCACGAGCAGGCCCTTCTTGTTGTCCACGATCACGGGCTGCCCTGTCGACAGCCGCAGCTTGTGCGCCGCGCCGTTGCCGCTGTTCTGCACGAGCACCGCGAGCCAGAAGGGCACCGGCTGTTCGACGGCGTCCGTGAAGGGGTCGTCCGACGTCACGTACTGGTCCAAGAAGTAGTGGATGTTCAGCGCGGGGTCCGGCACCACCGTGATGTCCGCGGGGCTGAGATCCGCCGCAAGGGAGGCGCCGTTCAGCCGGTACGTCACGTGGCCGCCCACACGGTAGTCCGCGGGTGCGTCGACGGCCGCCGTGTGGCGCGGCACAATCAGCCAGTGCAGCGTGCCCGAGCCGCCCATCGCCAGCGTCGTGAGCGATCCGTCGGAGAACCCAGTCCCCGCTGGCGAACCCACGGCGAAGCGGTCGCTGACGTCCACCGCGACGCCGTCGGCGCCCGTTGCCCAGAACGAGATTGTCACGCTCAGCTCGGACAGCATGGATGCGCCGTCGTTGTCGATCTCCAGCGTCGCCTCGAAAGCGCGACGCGCAAACGTCGTCGACTGCGCAATGACGATGCGCACCGCCGCACACACGCCCACGTCCGGCGGCTGCGATTCCTGCGCGATGAGGTCGTTGACGGCCGCGGTGGTTGCGGCGGCGAGGCTCACGTAGCCCTGCGCGCGTGCCTCTGCGGAGCGTGCGCGAAGGTGGGCGTTGGCGTCGGCGATTTCAGTCCACGCGGGGTTGCTCGGGTCCGCGACGCCGACACCGAGAGACCCGGCGGCCGTGGCGTTGAAGAGCTCCAGGAATGTGGACGCGATGGGGACGGGGACGTCCTGCGGGAGCGAGTCGAGGAGTGCGTCTGCCTCTGACGGGGCGATGAGCACCTGCATGTCGCTCGTGTCCGACGTCGCGTTGCGGACGAGCGCCAGCCACCAACTCGCATTTGGCATGAAGATCACGAGGCGGCCGTCGCCAAACAGCACCTCGGAAATGCGCCGCGCGTGGTGGACGTCGAGCACCGCCTGCAGGTAGTTCAGCATCACGCGCTCCTTCTCCGACACGCTGCCCGGCGCGCTCGCCTTGCCGCACGCGACGGCCTCCGTGAGCGCCGCGACGCAGGCACCCGACAGCTTGACGTACTTGTACGCGGGGAATGCCGCGCCGACGATGTTGGCGAGTCCGCCGGCGAACACTGCAAGTTGACGACGTACGCCGCGATGCCGTCGACGCCGGTGTCGGCGGCGAGCGCGGCCTTGAGGGTGGCGGCGCTGGGTGGGCAGCCGCCCGCCGCGCTCATGGCGTTGGGTGAGATGCAGATTGGCGACGAGCAAGACGACAGCGACTGCTCCGGCGGCGGCGGCGCACTTCCGGCGTACGGCACGATCCCCGAGAACAGCTCCGAGGCGCTCGGTTGGGGTCCCAGCAGTCCGACTTCCTGGTATTCTGGAGGAAGCGTGCCGCCAATGCCACTGCCACCGACGCTCACCGCACTCGTCACGCACGGCTCGTCGCGCACAAGCAAGATGGCGCCGACGTCGGGGCGCAGGCCGCCGCAGTTGACAAAGTACTGGTAGGTCAGGCTGCCGCAGCCGTACGTGGGTGCGACCGAGCGCCGAGTCTGACCTGCGTCGCCCTTCTGCGTGACGCGCACGACGACCAGCATGGACGACATGGCCTCGAGGGTGACGGGTCCGACGTGACGTGGAACGCGAGGAACGGGTGATCGAGGGCGTCCGCGAGGATGGAGAACAGGTCTGCGCTGATGAGGCCGTGGTTTGTGACGTTGAAGACGAGCGTATCGACCTCGCCGCGCTCCAGCGGGCCCAGGTTGACCGTCGGCGGGGTGATGACCACCACGGGCGCGGGGACGTGCGTCTCAAAGGTCGCCTCGAGCTGCAGCTCGTACGTGTCCTCGATATCGACGGGGACGATGGTCCACTTGTAGGTCACCGCCCGGTAGGGCAGGAAGACGCGGAAGGACTGGCTGCCCGGCGCCAACAGGAACACGGAGCGGAAGGGCGCGTGGCGCTGCGCAGAAACGTCCAGCTGGTACCACGCCTCCACGAGGCCCTCAAACGTCACGGTCCCGGAACTGTCCGTGGTCAGCGACACCGCACTGCCGTCGGCGGCCGCGCGGAGCGTCACGAGCGCGCCGTCGACAAGCGGGCTACCGTCGGCAAAGTACGAAAACTCGTCCTGGACGGCAATCGTGAGGACGGCGGCACGGTCCGATGTGACCTCGAGCTGCGCAAGGGTGTGGGTTAGTGACAGGGTGAGTCCAACGACACACAGCACACACCCACGCACGTGCGCTGCGTATGCCAACTCACTTCCACAGGGATTTCCTGCTGCGCGGCGCCGGCGGCGACCACAATGGCGGCCGTGAGCTTGGTGAGGGGCTGCTCCACGTCCGCATCGACCGCGATTGTCCACGTGGCGGACGAGCCGGGCGGCAGTGCAGCGGCGACGCCCGACGCGGACACGATGGTGAACGTGCTTCCGTCTGCCGTTGGCGGGGGGAGCAGCAGCGCCGGCGGTGCGTCCGTGACCAGGTCACCCGTGTTGGCAACGGACACGGTGAAGAAGGTCCTACTGCCCCTGACGACGGCACCCCGGATGGCCGGCGGAGAGGCCTCGAGGCGCGGGGCTTTGTCGACGACGGCGATCTGCGAACGGGGATGAGTGTCATTGCTTGGGTACGGTCGAAACTGCCGCACCCAGGTTGATCGCGCCCAATGTCTGCGCGAGAGTAGAAATGGACTTCACACGCAGCGCATCCAACGCACCTGCAGCTGCAGCACGGCCTCTGCGCCCTGATTCGACCGGAAGCGCACCGTGGCGAGCCCCAGTGCAGCGCGTGCAATCGTCACATCGATGGACAACGCCATCTCTTCGCCGGCTTCGAGGCTCGCCTGCGGCATTTGCACGACCACCGTGCCCGTGGACGCAGGGACTCTGCGCACCTCGTACGCGAGGCCGTCCACACGCGATGCGCCCGTGTTGCGGAGGGTACGCGACACCAGCGCAGATCCCGGGTTCATCGCGATGCACGCCGTCGCCCCGCCCCCAATCGCTATGCCATACAGCTCAAAGGAGTCTTGCACTGGCAACGCGGCGCCGTTTGCACGCCGGGCCGCAAGTAGCGCCGCCACGACCGACGGGTGCCCCGCAAAAATGCCGAAAACGCCGGCGTCTGTTGGGGCCGGCATGTGGACGACGCTGAAGCGACCGCTGCCGTCCGTCCAAACGGAGTACGAGCGCGGCAAAGACGCATTCGAGTGGACGACCACGGCCACGTTCACGTAGTAATCGACCGGCATCAGCGTGCGCGAACGCGGGAACAGCGTGACTGCACCGTTGATCTGGATGGCCGGGGCATTGGGCGTGCTGCCAACCCGCGGCGAACCGTCGGCAATACGGCACGAGGCATCGTAGAGGGGCGGAACCGAGAGCAAGAACGACAGCTCGTCGGTGCCGGCGTCGTTGCGTGCGACCACGACGACCTCGTACGCCTCAGGGGAAGCCACGGGGCGGTCCCACGTGACGGCGCCGGTGCGTGCGTCGACCTCGAGGCCGTCCGGACCCATCTTCAGCGCAAATGACGGCTGCGATGAGCCTGCCTCCATGCGCACCACGAGCGCAAATGGCCGCTTCTCCTCGGCAACGACGGTCGTGTGCGCCAGGGGCACAAATTTGGGCGGCAGCAGCTGAACGTCGCACGCGTCTCCGACCCATCCAGCGTCGCACTCGCAACGACCCAAGCGACAGGCGCCGTTCGTGCATGCGGAGCACGGCGGAATGATCGAGACGATAATGCCGTTGCTCGACTCGACTCTCGCCATCGCGTTGCCCACCCTCGCCGAAACAGTGACGTAGGTGGCGGAGCGATACGTGCCCTTGAGGGGCGGCGCCTCGCAAGACAGGGTTGCACTGGATGTAATGAGGGCGTCCGTGGTGAGCGAGGGCAAACCCGAAAAGGCGAACTCGCACCACACCTTGACCGACTGCCCCATCGCGTCGATCGGAATCCATCCGATGGCCAGCGTGAGCGTCACCGCCCCGTCGACGCTGATCATGACGTACGATGGCATCACGGCCAGCAGTGTGGGCGACGCGCAGGCGCTGCCCCCGCAGTCGCTCTTGGCTGTGCATGCAGGGCCCGACCACCCGTCGCGGCAGTTGCACACACCCGAGACGGCGTCACAGTCGCCACCCGCAGCGCTGCACGGGTCGCAGACGCCGCTGCAGCCTTGGCCGTAGCGGCCGGCGGGGCACGGCGTGTCGCAGAGCGTCCCAATCCATCCGGGTTGGCACGTGCAGGCGCCGGTGAAGCGGTCGCACGACACGGCATTGGCGCACGCGCACATGGAGGCGCAGTTTGGCCCAAAGAGGCCGCGCGGGCATGGCCGGGGAGGTCGCAGGTGGGTCCGGTCCAGCCCGCGTCGCAGCTGGTTGTTGAAGGTGGCGCTGACGAGTCCTGCGCAGGAATGGGTTAGTTCCGCATGCGCTTGATCTCTGCTCCCTGCCGTCGATGGCAGACGGAAAATGCATGCATGGCGGGCTAACACACAGCAGACGCACCTCCATGGTGACGGCGCACGCAGCGTCGCCGCACCGCGCCCCAATGACGAACGACGCGACGTGGCAACCGGCTGCGCAGTCGCTGAACTGGAGCGCAATGTGGTTGATGCCGGCGTGAAGCAGGTCCGTGACATTGCCGCGCCACCAGGACGAAGAGCAGCCGGTGTCCGTCACGACGTTCTGTCCGTTCACGTACACTGCGAAGTCGTCGTCCACAAGCGCGTAGAACAGGGCCTCGTCGGGGACAGCGTCGAGGCGGAAGGTGGCCCTGCGGTGA
>CALSCQ010000772.1:0-14242 GCA_943704525.1 Pigoraptor vietnamica
GGGGGGGAGGGAGATGCGGCGTGGTCTGCGTGTTCCTTGTGCGTGCCTGGCAAGGCATTGCATTTCTTCCGTGGCTGTTCTCAACGGCACCTCTACAGGAGCTATTGTGCTCGCGGAAAGCGTTGCCGAGAGCAAGTCACTCACACGCGTTGATCTCTGCCGGAATGCGCTGGGCACGGCGGGCCTCTTGGCTCTGCGCTCGGCCATGCGCATGAACACGTCCATCCAGCAGCTGGCCGTCGACACCACGGGTTCGGTGGGTGTTTGGCGCTCTGTGGCCGTCGCTGTTGTTTCCGATCCGAACGACCTGCCGTCCCTGCAGAGCGCCGAGTACGACGCCGCCGTATTGACGGAAATTCAGGAGCTCTGCAAGCGCAACGTGGCGTCCCAGGCCCTCAAGGCGGGCGCGCCGCAGCAGGGTCGTGCCGGTGGAGCGTCGCCGGGGCAAATCACGCCGCGTGGGTCGCGCGGTCCCCCGCCGCCCGTGCCCCGCCGCATGTCGGGCACGATGCCAGCGATGCCGGTGAGTGCCGCTTGCGGGCGTCGCCGCAGGTGTGCCTGCCTGTTGGAGTGTCCGACTCATCGCTTGCCCCTGCAGCCGCCGGATGACGACAAGTTCTCGTTTAATGCCGACCACGCGAACAAACAGATCAAACTGTTCTTCGATGCGCTTGGCGCTATTGACCCGGAGAACACCAAGGCGGAAATTGCCGCATCCCTGCTGAAGGTGCGTGGTGGCTTGTGCGCTCATGTCGGATGCGGGCTCACTGGCGCGGCTGCAGGACCTGCGCGACAAGTGCCTCGGCTTCAAGCCCGGCCTCGTGCGACTGATCGAGGCAACACGCGATGCGCACGCACTGGGTGGGTATATATATGGTTTTTTACGCAAGTTGCTATTTACTTGCGCGTTGCTTACGCTGCCTTGCGCAGGCACGCTCATGAAACTGAACGAGGACCTCACACTCGCCCTCGAAAAGCACGACCGCCTCATTGCCGCCTGCCAGCAGCGCCAGCAGGCCAAGAGCGCGCCGCAAGGGCTCACACTCGCCGACGTCAATGGTGCGCCCGGCAGCGAGCAACCCCCCGTGGCCCTGCTGCCCCTCGATCCCCTCAACCCGTATGCGCTCGGCCCCGGTGCGGTTGCGGGCGCCGATGCGTCGCGAGCGTACGACGATTCGTGGGCCGATGTGGTCCGCAACGACGCGCTGGACGGGTTCCCAGAGGTGAGTGTCGTTTCTGCGTTGTGGCTGGCTACCTGCGGTCGTGTGCCAACGACGCCGTTTCGCATTCCGCAGGCCGCCGCGGCGCTCGATTTCAAGGGCACGCCCGCGGACGTGGCGTGGACGACATGCACCACCGATGGCGGCATTTCGATCGACCCGACGCTCGCCGACGACAACCCCTTTGCCGATGGAGGCACGGACGCGTGGCCCGAATCGTCGGGGTCCGTGCGTCTCGTGTAGTTTTGTCACAATGAAAGACTCCGAGCGGCTTAGGCAGCCGCAAGGAGGTCTCGCGACATTGCGCGCGGAATGCGATGGCGCTCGAGTATGCGCTGAGTCGCCGCACTCGCCGTATCACGGTCGAGACAAATGCACACATCGTCCTCAAATTCGAACCACAGGTAGCGCTCTGTGTTTTGGGTAACCAGAGACGCAAGATGGCGGAGACTCGCGACGCGGATGCCGTTGAAAGCCCGCAGCTCAAGGTTGGCTGCGGCGCCGTAGCCCGCATTCGCCTCGTCCGCGAGTATCTGCGACAACACCACCACCTCCTCGCCAAGGGCCATGCGTGTGCCGTAGAGAGCCCGCGCAGAAAGCTTTCGCGGGCTCGAATTCCACCAGTCGGGGCCCCATTCTGCGTGCACAAGGTGCGTCCCCACAATGAGTTAAGCGCGAGAGCACGCTAGTAACAGATTGGCGACGTACCGTGAAGATAAGGCTGCACGAGCGGCAAAAAGACGAGGCCGGCGTGCATGAAGTAGGACGGCGCGCGGTCGTACTGGTGTGGCGGCACAAGGGCCGGCACGTTCCCAAGAACAAGCGTATGCTCTTCCCGCGCCCCCGCGCGCAGGATGGTGAGGAGGCAGCTGTCCCCAATGTACTTGGAGACAAGCGCGAAATCAACTGCGCGCGAGTGGCGTTAGCACCGAAAGGCGCACACACGCCGACGCAGTAACAACCACCCACAGTAGATCCGCTCCTTGTTCCTAAAGGGAATCGTGCCATCATTGGCCACGGCTGTGCCGTCGATGGCCATGATGACGTCGTTCGGACGCAATACGGCGTGTGCATCGTGCAGGGGAATCGTCCTTGCGACACGAACGCCGGTTTGCGCAGCGCTCATGCCGAGGCGGCTGCGCAGCTGCGGATTCTCGAGCGTTTGACAGACAAACCCAAATTGGGCGAAGCCTGTGTAACGCCCGTTTCGGCGCAAGTCCTCCAGAAAGTGCTACAAGGAAAATTTGCAGGCATGATTAATGCCACAGAGACAGACGGTCGGCGTAGTAACAGACGAAAGGCAAAACAGGACCCACGAACACCACCTTAATGACGGGGACCGGGATAATGTAGCCGATGTTCTCTGCTCCAGGCAAGTGCTGAAAGGCCACGCCAACCACGCGGTTCCCGAGGAGTGCGGGACCGCCGCTGTTTCCCTGAGAAAGCGATGTGCATCAGTTTGGCACGTGTAAGCGAGCGAAGAGCGCCAGAACACACCGGATTGATGGCGGCGTCGACTTGGCACGAGGGCAGATGCGCGGCGCCGTGGACGTACTGTTGGAATTCGACGCGCGAAATAACACCGGCGCTGAGGCTGATTGCATCGCCACCCGTGGGGTAGCCCACCTGCCATACAATGGTATGGAAAAGATGTGAAAACTCCGTGACCCCGAGACGGAGGCATGTGGATGTGAGTAGGCAACCCACAATGGTCACGCGGTCCTGCAGGGCCGGCACCGCACCCATGCGCAGGCTGGGGAGGTCGTGCCAGAAGAGGTCGTCGTCGACGCGCAGGAGCGCCAGGTCGCACTCGTGCCCAACAGACTCGACTACCGCGCGAAATTTTGCGGGGGAGCCGTGCTTGCGCACAAACACGACTGTGTGGTTGGCGACCACGTGGGCGTTCGTCAGCACGCGGCGGCCCTCAATCACAAACCCACTGCCCGTGCCCTCCTTCTGCGGCTTGTCGGACCACGGCAGCAGGTAGTTGGGGCTCGTCGTGACCGCGTAGATTTTCACGACCGAATCGAGCGCTTCGGGGGGGACGCCGCGCGACAACGGCGCACCGCCGACGGCCCTCGCATGCGATACCCGCGGGCGTGGCGCGCGGCCCCAGAGGGTGCGAAGGGGAGCGCATCGGAGCGTCCGACACGGCGATGAACACGCGGCAGCCCTCGCGAGGCGCAGCATTGTTGCAGCGCGCGTCCGAGCAATTGGCCCGGTTGTTGCTGGTCAGGCCAGCGGCCAGTTGAAAGAAACAGGTTGTAACGTTACTTGTCGACATCACGTGACGCCAACAAAGCTCACATGCGTTGATGCGTGCTCACCAAAGTGCAAAGGCGAAATTCCATCCTTGGACGCTCCGGGGCGGACGGGCTTGGCATTGCATTTGCAGCAGGCACTGGGTGCGCCAAGACCGCGAATATGGAGGCACCGCCGAATCCGACCCTTTATGTGAACAACCTGAACGAGCGCGTGCGCAAGCACGGTGAGTCGCTCTTTGGCTTGGTTTGGACTCTAGCAGTTTCTCACAACCGCGTGCGCAGAATTGAAGAAATCGCTCTATGCTGTCTTTTCGCTCTTCGGGCCTATACTCGACATTGTCGCTCTCAAGACGCTGCGCATGCGCGGGCAAGCGTTTGTTGTGTTCCGCGACGTCGCCAGCGCCACGAACGCGCTCCGGTCTATGCAGGGATTTCCATTTTACGAGAAGCCCATGGTACGTGGCGCTTATTAGTCGCTGACGACGTGCAGGCACCGCTCACATCTCACTTGGGCGCAGCGCATCCAATACGCGAAGGAGAAGTCGGACGCCATTCTGAAGCTCGAGGGTACATATACCCCGCGCGAAAAGAAGCCGCGGGGAGAGAAGCCCAAGTCCGTTCCGAAGCGCCGCGAACAGCCTGCGCAGGAGGCCGTGGCACCGCACGCCGCTGCCGCTGTGTTTGTGCCGCCGCCGGCTGTGCCCGAATACGTCATGCCGAACCAGATCCTCTTTCTGCAGCAGCTTCCCGAGGAGACGTCCGAGACGATGCTCGGCGTGCTCTTCAACCAGTACCAATCTTACCCTGCTCGTCCGTTGCGCACACTCCCTTGTGCTTTCCGCAATCACCGTGACGAAATTCCGCCGTACTTCGTTTTTCGCATCCGTGGATTGGGTATGACCGCAGCGCTGTGCAGGTTCAGCGGATTCAAGGAAGTTCGGCTCGTCCCCGGGCGACACGACATTGCGTTTGTCGAGTTCGAGTCGGAGCCCCAGGCGACGACTGCGATGGCGGCCCTCCAGGGCTTCAAGCTCAGCCCCACTCACTCGCTGAACATTACGTATGCCAAAAAGTAGAGCGCCGCGCAAACCGTCCATGTGCGACTGAAAGAAATTCATGGACACAGTCTGTCTCGTGCATTTTGTTATTGGGATCGTCCAAGTCAAGTCGCCAACACCGTACTCTCCGCCCTTGTGCACGCAACGCCCTCAAGCCACAACGGCTGGTCCGTGCCCACGGGCCACGGCCAGCTGTGCCTCTAACCTCTCGATCTCTGCCCGCGCCGTCGTCAACTGATCGTCGAGCGCAGCCACCTGCTGCGAGAGGTCGACGATGAGACGCAGATGACCGCCCGCGCTGTCGCATTCCTCGTCGGGACCGCCCGTGCCATCGCCTTCCCCGGCGACGCTCCCGCGGCCTGAGTCGCCGTCACCCGCGCGATCTTGCACTGCGCGCGATGCTGTCGCTGACCCTCGGCGTGTCCCCGCGCTGCTTTGTCGAGATTTGTAGGAGGCGACCTCGTCTGCGCCGCATCAAATGTAAGCCTTTGCGATCCGTTGCGGAATATGCACACCGTACCCACCTCGCAGGCGCGCAAGCTCCTCCTGCAGCTGAGTCTTCTCGTCCTTTAGCTCAAAGACACTCAATGCAAACTCTGCCTTAGCGCGAGCTGAGGATGCTCGCAGCTTTTTGATACGGCGCTCGTACTGCTCTTTTGTCTTGGCGCTCTCGGACTGAACGCGGCGAAGTTCTTCTTCAAGGCGCGACGCGAGCGCAGCGTGTGCTTCAATGGCGCGCTCCAGTTCCTCCGCACAGCCGCCATACGCCGATGCACGAACCCCCCGCGCGGCGATCGGAGATCCTCCCATTGCCAGCAGCCGTTGCCGTTCTTCCTCTGCCGAATCCAGCCGCTGCTCAAATTCCTTGGCACGTGCCTCGCTAGATTCTAAGAGCGCACGAAGATGCACGACTTCGCAATGAAGCCGGCGGTTCTGCACCATAATTATCGGTTAGACGAAACAAGTGCGTCACATGCCGCCAGCAGTGCTCACCTCGTCCTGGAGCTTCTCCACTCGCACGGCACCGGAATTTCGCCTGCGCCGCACCTCGTTAGCCCGGGAGAGCATTTAGCTGGCAGTTATAAGGACAACCCGCGCGCTCCACAGGCACAACTCACACAACTGGCACCGCTTCCTCGGGAGCAGCGCCCGGCTGCAAGGAATCCGCCGTCTCAGCGACAGCGACCGACTTCTCCTTCACGCGGCGCGCCTGCGGGGAGGACATGTCCGCTCCCGACGGGCCCAGCGCGACCGTCGTGGAACTCGCCGCACACCCCATGCCCGCACAAGGCCAGATACAGGCCACGCGGACTCATGCCACGCTTAATGCAGATTGATGCCCTGTCACGCGTTTGCCAAGATGCTGGCGATCGTTGAATTTCAAATTCTTGACACATCCGGGGTTGATTTGTTACATCAGTGTTACTACTTCATTACACCAAGAGCACCGCGTTGATGCAGCCGTCGTTTTCGGGGTTGTTTGTGACCTGGGCATACTTGCCCCAGATAACCTTCCCGCCCTGTGTCACGAGGCCAAGTTCGCTCACATTGACCTGCGCACGCATCGAAACGCAGTCAGCGTTGCTTGATGAACAGCATATTTGGTGAAGACAAAAAAATTCACCTCTATGATGGTGCCCTTGGTGATGACACCAAGCTGCGTGTACATCGGCGACTGCGGATTTTTCTTTACGCCGATAATAGGAAGCTGGAACGTGGCAGCGAGTTCTGGGTGCGTTACGTGAGCCTTCTTGAATCGGAGTGCCATCGGCCGGATAAAGCGCTCGAACTTCGGCGGCTTCCGCGTGAAGCCATCCCCCACAAAAGTGACCTTGGTGACCATGCGCTTCCATGCCTTGGCTGCGGAGTAACGCGGTGTTGGACAAGAACCGACGCGCAACGCAGTACAGAAGCCAGCGAACAAAACAGTCGCTCACCCTTCCGCTTTCCAGTCTTGATAACCCGAAAGACCTCGTCTTCGCCCATCCCGCGAACCTTTGGCAGCGGCACATTCCACTTTCCCGCCTTCTCCTTGCGCTTTTGCTTGACCATATTGCTGAGAACTTTCGCCCGGGATTGTCCTTCACGGTCCAATAGGTACGCAGGTACCGCTCCCGCCGGGACAGCATCGTCGTCCCGCTGCTTGTTGCTCCTTTCCTCGTGCATTTTGATGCTGCACAGACACATAGAATTTTAGACGCACGTCGCAATAAAGCGAACGACGTCTGTCTAAGTCAACGTACGTTTTCTTCATCTGGATCTTCTCGGCGTGCCGCTGCTTGTTGTACAGTTTGGCCTTGAGGCCCTTAACAGACTGCGCATATTCAGCCCGCGTGTGCGCCTCGCGCGCATCCTTCTTACGCCTGCACAAAACTTGGTCAGCAACCTACAATAATGACGCAGGTATCCTGGGCACTCACTGTTTTTCAAAGTGGTCAAGGCGGTGCCCATGGCGCTTGATCGCCTGCTCAATGTACTCGTTCTGCGGCTGCGCTCCAAAGCGGACAATGTGTCACCAGAAGTGATGCCCACAATACCTCTACCATATCCGCGGTCGAGTTCCCACCATTCTCAGCAGGGAAGCCTTGCTTGAACAAACGCGTCAAACGCGAGTTCCAAATCGTATTTCAGAGGACCCGTATTTTCGAAAGCCTGGATCAAATTTCACGATGAGCCCTCGATATTCTATGATGATGTTTCTGCAGATTGGGCACTTCATGATTTGCACGTGGTGTGCAGGACTGTTAATTGCGACAATGCGAAGATGATGCGATGATGGTTTAGGCGATATTAATGACAGAGCGAAAATGACGTTTGCCGAGTCTCAGCTGAAGAAATATGGGTGGACAAAGTACGTCTGTTTGAGTCCATGCATCCTGGTTGTGCTAGTAACTCATGTTCGTGTGCAGAGGCAAAGGCCTTGGGCGAAATGAACACGGATCGTCCGAAGCTCTTCGAGTCAACTTGAAGTTTGATCAACATGGGGTGCGTGAGCGTATTGAATCATCAGTGATTTGCATGCTTCGAGTACGAATGCGTGTTCATTCGTTCGACAACATGCGCTGAAAGATGCATACGCCTTTACACGTACGTAGGTCGGGCATGCGAATGACATGGGATTCCAGTGGTGGAACCACGTCTTCAACAAAGCTGCCAGCAAGATTGTCATTCAGGAAGACGATGCGGTGAGAGTTTTCTCCACTGGTTTTTGTAAGTCATTGTTGTTCATTGACTAATTGGTGGAAATCCTTCAGGATATTCGCGTAAGTTCCAAAACGGAAGATCCGACTGTTGTCAGTGCGAAGCTTCCATCAAAGAAAGCCTCGTCTGTTCTCTACGGTGCATTTGTGAGGGCTTCGGAGCCATCGTCGGCTGATCAGAGCGACGACAAGTCGGAGCAAGAAACCAAGGACTTCAGCGTGCTCCTTCCCGAGGATGCTTTGTTCAAGGCCTGCGGGGGGCGCACGGCCCACAAAGCGGCTCGTCACGGCCATAACCTCGACGGCAAGCTGCAGCGCGTCCTCGAGCAGGAGAAGGCTTATCTGCAGGAGACGGGCGGTCGAAAGCGAAAGCCGGAGGAGGACTGCGAAAGCGACGAACAGTCCATTTCAAGGAGGAAGAAAAAGTCGAAAAAGGACAAGGATAATGATAAGACAGAGAAGAAGAAAAAGTCGAAACGGAAAGATAAAAAAACGAGTGATTGAGTGTGAGCCTCTTCACTTCTGTACTACTTCTTGCCTCTTTTTTGCTATTTGTCCAATCTTCGTATCACTCTGAGCGCCATAGTACAATTCTCCATCATAGTGATTACAGAAAAGGGTTGTTATTAATAAGTGAAGCGGTAAATTACTAACGCGAAAACAGGAAAAGGGCTGTTCTGGGAACTAACATGAAGGTCAATACCACGAAGACAGATAGCAATCTAGATGTGCTCCCATTTAGATAGAAATAAAATTTTGAGGCAATCTCTTTAAATTAATTATTCACATATTGCACAATCGTTCTGGGATTGTTTTAATGCATTCAGTCGTTCCCCATTTCGGCAGCACTAGTCTGCAAAACATCCAAGGCCGCACCAAGTCCACCCTTCAAACGCTCCACAGTATGCATCCAATGCATGCGCTCCTTGGCGTGGGCATGCTGCAGCTGTTGCAAACGAGCGATCCATCCGTCCCCATTTTGGGGAATATTGTCACTGCACCAAAACAGTTATTCGTTAGCGTACACAAAATTGAAGGGTCAAAGGGCATCATTTTGACACTTACCCCAACACAACGGCGATCTCGCCATTTAGCTCTGCCTGCCACGATGCAAAACGCGCTTCGACCTCATGCAATCGTACAAACAAAAACATGTTCGCGGCTAGTAGAAGAAGCGCGAGTGTCAAAAGCAGCGCCGTGGCAGGAGTGACGAGGCGACCGAGTTGAGGCGATTTCGGTTTCGACGGCAGTGCGATAGGGCGCTGCACAGACGGTCGCTTGATTTCCGCGGGTAGGGAAACGGGCGCGGTCGTCCCTTTCTCCGCTACGTAACGAGCCACGCTATTCCTCAGCTCTCCAGCGTACTCCTTTAGTCCATCGTAGCAATTCGACTCAATGAAGCCTGAGTTCGTGCGGCACAGTAAGCAAAAACGAGAAAATTGCGTACTTGACACAACGATGCTCACCTTTCGCTAAGTTGACGCTCCAGCCTGTTTTGAGAAACTTCACCTCGCACGACATGCGCAGACGAGTTTTGCCCGATCCTGCAGCGGTGATGCAGTACCGCGACATGTTCGCGAATGTGTCCCCATACGGAACGTTCGGAGTCAGCACCTCCGTCTCGATGACATAGCGGGACGGAGAAGGAGGGACGACATAGCGCTGCTTCTCGACGCATTCTGCGACTGGCGGTCCCATCTTTGCCTTCACAGGCGTCGTGTAGGTCAGGTCCCGTCGGCCCTCCGCCCAAACACCGGCTGTCAGAACTACGAGAGAGATGTGAGTGAGATTTTGAAATGCTCTTGATAATCGGCACAAACACACTCACTGTTGTTCCCTCTTGCAGCTGAGAAGTCTCTGAAGAATTGAGAGTCGGAAAACAGAAGGCCGAAGAGCGTCGACGGCGTCGTGTCGAACACGTGGTCCAGCATGTCCTTCGCGAAATGCTGCTGGCAACCGCAAGAGACGTCACCAAGATCGGCTGGAGGCACGTCTCCGACGGAAGGCGCAGACGAGGG
The DNA here is from genome assembly GCA_943704525.1 of Pigoraptor vietnamica. Taxonomy (NCBI): domain Eukaryota; class Filasterea; order Ministeriida; family Capsasporidae; genus Pigoraptor; species Pigoraptor vietnamica. Next base: position 9,761 of record CALSCQ010000772.1, read on the forward strand.
CTGTTGGGGTGACAGATTGGCCGGCGGCTGCTCCACAACCACAGGCGAACCGCCCGGGCCCGGTGGCGTTGGCGGCGACTCGCCGGCGGGGGTTGGTAGAGTGGACAACAGATCAGCCGTGTTACCGCGCGACAGAGAAGGTGCTGCCGCAGTCGTAGCGCCATTTGCGACAGTGGGATTGGCGTGTGCGACCGCCGGAATCGCGGGCGACGTGAACCGCCGCGCGGACGGACCTCGTCTGCGTTGAGAGATTTACGATCAGTGGTACACGTCTAGGTGTGCACGGCACGGCGAAAGCTCACATACCTGGCAACTTCGGACGTGCCTTCCACGTTTTCGTCCGGCGGAATAACTACGATTTTTTTTGTTACAAGGAGAAATGAGTGAGAAGGGAATTTGGAATTGCGCAGGATGACTTCCCACAAACACGCACCGTCATCGGCATGCACAGGTGAGTTTCCGACACCCGACGGAGGGGCGTCCATGCCGCCGTCGTCTGACAAGTTCATATCTACCGGCATGCCGTCCGCCGCAAACGCCTGCACAATGCGGCCAATAAGCGTCGAGCCACGGCAGAGGCGCAACAGACAGCGCTCAAACTGACCTGCTCCTGCCGCGCCATCCTCCAAACGCGCCAGATATTGGCATACGTTTGATCGCGAGCAATGAACGAGGAGAATGTGAACCTGGCCTCCTTTGACGCGATCTGGATGGCGTTGGGGATGAAGAGGGCCGTGCGCTCCTTGGTGATGGTCGTAATGTCCACGAACGGGAGAATCACCTGCGCAGACGAGCGCCGTTGTGAGCCTGGCAAGCGCAGTCACCTCAGTCTCCATCGTACACACCGTTGTCTCCCAGCCGAGTATGTTCGAGCGAAAGTAGATTGCGCGTTCCGTCACAAACAGGCGACCATGCAGCAGTATGTCCTTCTGCAGGGCACACGAGTAATCTACTCGTGCGCAAGCGCGCATTAGCTTGCCGCACACCCACACACGGAACTCGAGAAAACACACGGCACACACCGTACAGAAGCAGTTCGGTGGGCGGTATGCCTGGAAATAGAGTGTGAAACTCTTCGTCCTTGCGGATGTCGCGACGCAGCCGTGACCGATCATTACGCGACAAAGGCGGCGACCCTTCCGAGGGGATGGCGCCGTCCGAAGCGCCCCGCCGGCGCCACGCGTCGTCGCCGTCGTCGCCAGGCAGCGCCGGCCCAAGCCCCAGCCCGTGCGGCCCGTCATCGTGCAGGTCGAGCAGCGGTGGTTCGCTCAGCCGCGCCGCGTGGGCCTCGGCTGTGTCGCGTCCGGGCTCCATGGCTCCGTCACGAGGAGGAGCGACATTGGCGGTGTTGCCAATTGAAGCATTGGCGGAGGTATGACGCCACTGTGACGCCCGTACCACTCGCAAAGGGCACGTCATCACTTTCTTCATTGTGGTATCACACACAATTAAACCTTAGCGCTTTCTTTTCTTTTTCCCTTTCTGCGACTGTCAGAACAACCGCACCGCCTGTGCGCACGCTTGCGATGGGTGGCGTGCTGGGCTCGCTCGGGTCGCTGGGCCTGGGGTCCCTCGGAAGCACCCTCGCCGCCAACCTCGGCTGCTGTGTGTCCTCCGCCGCGTGCCGGCTCTGCTGCAAGTCATGCCCCACCCTGCGCAGCTCGCTTGCCACGCGCATCGCCTACGCCATCCTCTTTCTCGTCTTCTCCGCGGGCGCCTGGGTCATGTTGACGGACTGGGCCGCGCGGGAGCTCTCGCACGTGCCGCGCCTCGCCTCGGGCCTCATTGAGTCGCACTGCGTCGTGGCAGGTGGCTGCTCCATCGAAAGCATTGTCGGTGTGCTCGGCGTCTACCGCGTCTGCTTCGCCATGAGCGTCTTTTTCGGTCTCATGTCCGCCATCATGATTGGCGTGCGCACCGGCAAGGACCCGCGGCACGGCCTGCAGAACGGGTGCGTGTGGTGCAGTCGCCGGCGTCTCCTGCGTTGTTTCCTCACATTGTCGCTTGCGCGACAGGTATTGGGCCGTCAAGCTCTTCCTGCTCGTCGGTCTCGTCGTGGCCTCGTTCTTCATTCCAAACACCTTCTTCTACCACTGGAGCATCGTGGCACTGGTCGGCGCCTTCCTCTTTGTCGTCATCCAGCTCGTTCTCCTCGTGGACTTTGCTCACTCGTGGTCCGAGTCGTGGGTGGCGCGCATGGAGGACGAGGAGACGGGGCGGAAATGGTATTGGGCGCTGCTCGCAGCCACCGCCGGCATGTATGCGGGCGTCGTCGCGCTCGTCGTGGCCATGTTCGTGCTGTACGCGCGCGGTTCTTGTGGTCTGAACCAGTTCTTTGTGAGCTTCGACCTAGTGCTCGCTGTCGCCATGTCGGTCGTGGCAGTACTTCCCGCTGTGCAGGAGCGCTGCCCCAGGTAAGAACATGTGTACCGTGCGGGACATGTGTACCGGTGTACCGTGCGCTTTCTTGTCGGGCGGCAGTGCTGACGCGGCGGGTGCAGGTCCGGCCTTCTGCAGTCGGCCATGGTGGGCCTCTATCTCTCGTACCTCACGTGGAGTGCCGTGTCGAATGAGCCCGATGACGTGTGCTCGTCCAGCGGCCGTGGAACGGCGTCGACAATTTCGGCTGTTGTCGGTGAGTGGCTCCGTGGAGTCCACGCCGCTTCGCACGGCTGACATCATGCTTGCTGCGACAGGCGGCATCTTCACGTTCATTGCCATCGCGTACTCAAGTCTCGCGTCCACGACCAAGGCGCAAATGGAGCGCCTGCGTGGTGCTGCGGCTGCCGGCGACGAGGCTGAGGTGAGTCGTTGTGCACAGTGGCTAGTGTGGCCCCCTCACAATCGAGCACTTACGCACGCGCGTCTACATCACCCCAAACACTGCAGGTGGCGCTAATGCCCGCCGGCGAAAGCAATGCCTATTCCGACGAGTCGGACGATGACGCGAAGGTGCCTGACGACGAGTCGGAGGGCGTTGCGTACAACCACGCGTTCTTCCACTTTGTCTTCTGCCTCGCGTCGCTGTACGTCATGCAGCTGCTCACGAACTGGGCGACAGTGCGCCCGTCGGATGCCGGCGGTGCGTCCGTGAACATCGGGCGCGGGTGGGCGTCTGTGTGGGTCAAGGTGGCCTCCGGTTGGGTCGCCGTCGCGCTCTACCTGTGGACGCTCGTCGCGCCCGTCCTCTTCCCCGACAGAGATTTCAGCTGAGACGCCGTCCCACTTCGCGCACTTGACATGCGCGACACGCATTCCATGCTGTGCCAATACAGCCGTGGTTGATCCTAGTAGGGTGCATAGCGTCGTGTGTCGCGCCGCTGCCGCGCGAGGTGAGGGTTGAACTGCTGTGAATACCCGCCGTCGCCGCCACCCTCCCCGCTCCCTGCGCCGACAAGCCGTGCCGCCCGCTCCCGCTCCGCCCGCTCCCGCTCAAGGCGCCGCGCCCGCATCCGCGCCACTTCGTCCCCTCCCGCCCGCAATGCATGTCCACCCGGCGGTTTCACACCGCCTTTCGACGCGCGCTGGGCCTCCAGCACCTGGCGCACTGCCGCCATGGGGTCCAGGGCATCCGTGGCGCTGCGTGTGGGTCTTTCCTTGCCGCCCGCATCCCTGCGCACGCTCCGTTCACCGCCCCTCCCATCCGTCTGCCTGGCCGCCTGGCCCGCAGCCGCGCTGTCCAGTGCATACCACGGCGCAGCTTCCGTGCGGCCACCCTCGCCGGCGAGGTAACTGGGAGCCAGGCCGGCGCGCTGCTGCACGCGCTGCTCCTCGCGCGCCCGCTCGGCCGCAGCTTCAGCGTTGACCCCAACGGGCGCACCAATGGCGGCGGCAAAGAGTGCAGCCTGCAACACGTAGATGGCTTGTCACCAACAATGCGACGATTCCTCCTCACTCCAGGCACCCCACTCGCCTCGTCGATGCCGGAGCGGCTCACAGGAGCCAGCTCATCCTCCCCACGCTCTGTCCTGGCACGCGCACGCAATGCGTCAACGCGCGCCTCTTGCTCTGCGGTGCGCCGGCGCTTCTCCTGCAGAACAACGAGTCAGCGGCATGTGCGGACAGAGTGCCGGGGCGCAGTAAAGAGCGCACCTTCGCCTCCTCCGCCTCGCGTGCCTTCGCCTCGTCCCGGCGCACGCGCTCGATGTTGTCCTTGTTGTACACATGCCAGCTCTTGTGCGGCAGGATGTTCATTCTCTCTTTCGCTCTCTAGTGAAGTCGTGGGACATGCGCCATGATCCGCCCTCAGTCCCTGGCTTTTGGGCGTGTTGGGCCACTTTGGTTTGACTCCGACGCCGCGGAAGGTGGGGGTTCGCTGATCGCGCACACGCCACCGACAGCTTCAAGGGCGCGGCGGCGGCAGAGCAAGAGGCACACTGCGATGGCGCCGTACATCACCGAGGCCGGCGTCCACGCGCTGCGCAACTACCAATACAAGTGGGTGCGCCTGTTGCCCGTGCCTGCCACCCCCCCCCCTCCCCC
>CALSCQ010000775.1:0-12502 GCA_943704525.1 Pigoraptor vietnamica
CCCCCTCTCTTCTCCCATCCCCGGCCTCAAATCTCATTTCACGCAGTCTGATGAGGACGAGGACGAGGAGGTTGAGGAGAAAAAGGATGTCAAGCCTGCCACCGACGGGGCCAAGGGGCGAAAGCGGCGCGCTGAGGACTCTGAATCACCCAAAAAGAAGAAGAAGAAGGCGCGTTTTGCCCATTTGGCCTCCGCTCCCATTTTACGGATGGCTCGCTGTCCCGTGGTGTGCTGACTTTGTTCCGTTCTGTAACAGGCGAGAACGGACGAGTCGAAGACGCTGCCACTGACGGAGGAAGGTGTGCGTCAGGCTCTGTCTCGAAAGCCGCTCACAGCGAAGAAGCTGCGGAAGAAGTTCAAGGCGTCCATGGACGAGGTGGGTGCGGGCGGGCTGCACAGTCTCCGTGCGCGTGTGAGCTGATGTCTGCTGTCGAACGGTTGCGCAGAACCTTGTCTTGCTGAAGGAGATTTTGAACAAGATTGCAAAGAGCGAGAAGGACAAGGACACGGGCGTGCTGGTCTTCCGGCTGAAGTAAAGGCGATTGTTGTGAAACGTCGTTTGTGTGCCCCCAAATCCTAGACACCTTGACGGGCCATCCCCCAAATGGGATGATAATGCGTAGCGAATCGCCGAGATCTCGCTACATTCGGCACGTGACGTGCCAAATAAGGAAAAAATCGGCTTCACTTTCTAGTAAGGCCCCACGAAATCCTCCTTATAATGCGAGCTATTCGCTCCGCAAAATAGAGAGATTCACGTGCCACTGCAGTAACAATCACGTGATAGCCCATATTTGGAAGGTGGCTGGCGGGGTCCCTTGCGCTGTCCGAGGCAATTGAATTGGACTTTCGGAAGAAATGCCGGAAAATTCGACACTTTCCAATTCGGAGGGCGCGGGGAAGTGGAATGTTCATGGACGCCTGAAGCTGTCAACACGCGCGAGTGTGAGCGAGACACACGCACGCACAAACACAGACACACGCATTCACGCACACAAACACACACGTACTCCAAAGCAGCAAGGCAATCTGCCGAGACACATGCGCGCATAACGAACCCAAGACACGCCTCGCGCAAAGACCACTGGCGGTGCTGCGATCAGTCACATACGTCGTTCCTTCGTGCGCGCAGGCGCCTCGCTTCCTATGGCGAGCTGTCCGCTTTACCCGTCCACTTAACGAACCAAAAGTCCGTTGTTTGACTTCGGTTGGGTGTGGTCTCGCCGCACGTCGGCGAGAGCGCAGCGATGGACCCCTCGCTGTTGGCGCAGCTCGATCTCGCCGCCATTGGAGCGGATGCGCTGGCCGCTGCGGAGTTTCTGAGGGGTGAGGGAGTGCCCATCGCCCTCCGCTGTGCCTGTTTTGTGTGCTCCGAGTTGTCGTGTTTCTTGTACTGTAGCAGTGCGTGTCCATGTGACGCTGCGTGCCTCGCGAACGCAGCTGTTATGCAGTGTAACGCATCACTACTTCATTTCGCTGTCTGCCCAACCTTCGCCCTCTTTCGCGTCCGTCTCTCCCTCACACTCTTCTCCCCTCTGTCTCAGCCAATGAGGACAGTCATGCACGGCAACGGTCCGGTAGCCAAGAGCGCCTCTCCGTACACGGCGTCAGCTCCGGCGTGGGAAAGGCAAAGTTGAAAAACCGCGCCATTCGCGACGTCCGCAAAACTCGCAGCTACGAGCGTCTTCCCCCGCGCGGCGAGAAGGATGGCGACGGCACAGGCCCTCCGCAGCCGACCGTGTCGCCGCGCCCGCGGGCGAGCACAGGTCAGACAATGTTCAAGAACTTCTTCAACCCCTCGCAAAAGTCGCCGCGAGAGAGCGCGCCCGCCGTGCCTCAGATGCAAGCCGGTCTCGCCGCGCCGTCGTCGTACAAGAACACGGGGCTCTTCTCGTCGTTTCGCCTGCCGCGATCCGCGTCGATGCCCAACCTCGCGAACCAAGACCCGAACGCCCAAGTCCCCATGAACATGTCCGACAAGAGCAGCAACTCGCCGACGTCGCAGCAGTCGCAGTTTTCGAGCACGTACTCACTCGACGTGCATCCGGACGGCCGCTTTGTGCCCGTCGTCCCGGCCATGGGAGTCCCCTCGCACCGTCGGTCGCTGTCGCCGAGCGAGGAAGTGCAGCGCATCATGATGGAAGGGGGTGCGCCGGACCTGTTCACGATGCAGCAGCAGCTACACGACGGGCAGATGCGCCACCAACAGATACTCTTGCAACAGGCGCAGCACAAGCTGCTCGAGCAGTCCGGCGGCCAGCCCGGCAGCACGGTCTACCTCCAGCAGAGCGATGGGACCATAGTGCCCGCGAGCATCATCGGCATGATACCGCACGCACAGGGACTGCAGGGACTCGGCGTATCGAGCGGCGTCGCTGCGCCGGGTGTCGCGGGAGTGCCGCACCGGCCGCAGCCGACGTTGTCGTTTGGCGCGAACAGGGGCATACACGGCGCGGGCGTGCGCATCCCCCCCGCCATTTCGGTGGACTTTGCCGAGGACGACGGACAGGGGGACGCGGAGGGGGGGTTTGACGGCGATTACCACCTCAACGACGACGACAATAGCTCGGACTTTGGGTCCGAGCTCGACGCGGCGTCGCCGGGAGACCCGCTTGCGCTCCTCCAACAGCAGCTGCAGCTCGGGCAGCTCACGCCGGAAATGCTCTCTGCGATTGCGCAGATCCAAGCGATGCGCAATGTCCTCCAGCGACAACAACAACCGCAGCAGCCGCACATGGTACCGCAGGCGGGCATGGGCTTTGGTGACGGCACGAACGTCGACCAGCTCATTGACCAGATCTCGGCGTCGGTGGATCCCCTTCTCCTGGAGGAGGTGGTGACGCCGCGGCGCAGCGCCGGGGACGACGACGTGGACAAGCGATTGGCCGCGCTCAACCGCCTCAGTCTGTCGGAGATTGACGAGCTCGCTCCCTACGCGCCTCAAGGGGACACGGCGGACTATGTGGCGCAGCTGGCCGCTCTCGGCCGACAGGAGTCGCAGGACGGGATGGCGGTGATCGACAGCATCTTGCTTGCGCAGCTCGGCCTGCAGGGCGGGCCGAGCTACCAGAATTGAGGCACTCGCGCGCGTCGTCGTCTCCCCGCTTGTCGTTGCGTGCGCGCGTTGTCTCTCCTCATTACAGCACAGGTTGTCTGGCGTGCCTTCTATTGAGTGCGCAGTACTTTGGGTACTTTTTTTTTCTCTACACTTTGATTGCAAAAAGGTGCTCACTCACAAACAAGGAGTCGAAGTTGGGCACTCACAATTTGCGGTGGCCATTCCGCCGTTTCTATCGCCAGCTCGATTCCAGCGTTTCGCACCAATGCAAGGAACGAGTGTGTGCCACTCACAACGCACGCATGCAAGCACATACAAAATGTACAGTGTTATTGGCTCTCGTCGCTGCTCTCCTCGTCTTTCGTCGCCGTCACCTGCGAGGGCGACGCGGTACCCTCCCGCGCCCCAAATTCGCGCAATTCGAGCCTTTCGTCGTCCAAACTAATCGCAGAAAACGACGACTCGCTTCGGCTGCGCATGAGCGCCCCTTTGCCACGGTTCGGTTTCCCGTTGAAAAGCGCGGGAATCGTCACCGTGAACCGCGACTTCTTCCCACCCGCGCCACTCGCGCCGCCTTCGATCGTCGGCGATGGCCGCTCAATGACGAGTCTTGGCGGCTGCGGCGCGCGTGATGCCGCGGGCGAATTCGCCGTGTTCATCTGTGGCACGACCCTGAGGTCCAGTTCCCGCATGCTCGTGATCGTGCGCTGCACCTCCACCTCAGAGTCGTCGTTTGTGGACAGCGTCGAATACCCCATGTGGTCGTCCTGCGCGAGCACGTCGATCGCCGTGTGCGTCGAGTTGTCGGCGGCCGTCGTGGTGAACAGCTCACGCCCCGCGCGCCTCCACTTCTGCACGACGTGCAGGAAGAAGACGAGGCCGACGACGGCGGTGGCGCTCGCGGAGAGGAGTATGGCGTCGTCGCCGATCTTTCGCTCGAGGAACGTCCCGAAGAGGCCGCCCAGCCAGAACCCGATGAGTATGGGAATGAGGATCTTGAGCTTCCAAAAGTCCGCGCGCTTCAGGCGAACGTAGTGACCGAGTACGATACCTGCGGGAGGCGAGTGCGCGTTGCGCGTGTGTGTGAGGAGTGCGCGTATATAAGGTGAGGTTGAATACGAAGCACACGCATGGTATGCTGGCACTTACGGCCAAAACACGCACCGACTCGAGACGTACAACGACACACTCACGCCCACATCAAAATCTCTCCCAGCGCGAAACCCACCAATGTCGGTCACGACGCCCGTCACGTGCGTCGTCCGCACAATGGCGGCCGAGTAGTTTGTCGTCACGGCGTTCTGCAGGCCACACGCTGCCGCGGCGAGGTATGCGGCGAATATGCTGTTGACCCACCGAATGACAATCCACGACGCAAACAGCAGCGCCGCTTCCACGAGCAGCGCGACGCCATAGCGAGGCCCGAGGCGGAGTTTGTAATCGCCAATTATGATGCCGCTGATGAAAGCGCCGAAAATAAAACTGAGAACGAGACCGAGGAGTTTGGCGGCTTCGATGCCGTCGTCTTGAACGGCGATGGCCATCTTTGTGACCGTGCCCGTCATGTGGCTGGTCGTCATCTGCGACAGCGGTACGGAGTGTAAGGAGCGTGCACACTGCAACACATGCTTTAAAATGTGCACAACTGACACGCACGCACGCTAATACACACACGCACGCACGCACACACACACACACACACATACACACATTACACATACACATACGCGTACACACCGGCACAAATACATACACACATTACACACACACACACACACACACACACACACACACACACACACACACACACACACACACACACACACGGACCTGGTAGAACCCAAACAAAGTGACGCCATTGATGAAGCCGGCGTTCACACTGAAGAGAGCGCTGACGGTGATGATGAGCGCGAGATTCTTCCATTTTGTCTTCTTCCTGGTCACGTCCTTCGCCAAGTGCCTCGGCTGGCGCTCTTTCGCTGGCCGCGCCTGCACCGGCGCAGCGTCGCCGTTCGACGACAACAGCGCACTTCTCGGCATTGTCGTGGAAGGGTGACCGAACCCGCGATGATGACAGTGCCACACCGCCCGGTGGGATTGATGAATGCACTCTCGGGATGTCTCACGGCAAGCGACAGACAGCCATCCGAAGGCGACTCTCCAATAAAAAACTCACGAGAAACGTTGCCCACCAAGACGACCAAACACTGAAAGCCGCACGACGACTATCGCTTCTCGTGTATGTCGAGCGCGCTCTCGGCGTGTTATTCAGAAATTAGAGAACACTCGCCACCGCATCAATAGACCGTTTAGCCGTGTTTCGATGGGAGCTGGTGAGGAATCATTTTGTATTTAAAAGTAAATTATGCGATCATAATTTCCTTTAAATGACAAATAGAATCTAGTAGTGTCGATATATACCTCCCACAGATATTCCCAGCACTCCATCGGTTGAGATACCCATATAAGGCGTTCAAAGTTCCAAATTACTCTATGTATATCTTTGTTACTGCGTTGCTAGGTGCCGATTAGTACATCCTGGCAATGAAATTGAGTATGCGATACCAGCAGCAAAGTGAGCGGACACAGTAGTAGGACATTCCCATCGACTTGAAACTTTGGTCCTCTCAAGTGCGATGCAGTTTGCGGTCGTGTTTTTTTTCGTTTGACTGCATGCACGTGTCTGCGCGTGTGCGTGCTCTTCGTGGAAGGACGTCTCTGCGTTTCACAGACAGAACACGGTCTGTGGAGGGCGGCTTCTTCCGCCGCTCGCGGCACATTCGCATCGCGCATCACTCGCACGCGGCATAGACACACGCTCGCACCATGAGCACCAAAGCGGCACAGCAGGCCCAGGCGCAGAAGGCCGCGCCACCCCCGCAACCGCCTGCGTCGGACGATGCCCCGCAGCAGGTGCGTAGGAGTCACTCTCGCTCGTGGGGACAATAGTCGCATCGCCGTTGCACCATTCCCTATTGCGGCCAACATTTAGCGAGAGGGGCTGAGACGCGCCTATTTTTTGTGCGACCGTGTGCAGGATCACCCGCAGCTGAGTGCGCTGAGTCTCGTCGTGAGCGACCCACGCACGCTCGTCCTCATGCTCAATTCGCCCGAGTCGGGCGTGTGCGGCCAGGCATGCGAGGCCTTGGGGAAGTTTGCGGAGCAGTGTGAGTGACACGTCCCGTCTTGTTGGGTGGTGATGCGCGTATGTGCGGCCAGACACTCGCACGCTCAGCGTGGTTGGACGTGTGTGATCAGTGCTTGGGTGTGCTAGTGATGGCATTGCGGGAGTGAATGTCGAGCTCGCACGCACGGCTAACTGGGACATTCTGGCCACGCAACGCAGCGGAGAAGAACCGCGCCGATCTCCTCAAAGTGGGCGCCTTGCGGCCCATTCTGGACCTGTTGGGGTCGCAGGACACGCTTGTGCTCAAGAACGCGAGCATGTGCCTCGCCACGATGAGCGAGAGCGGTGGGTGCAGTGGCGGGCGAATGGATCGGTTGCGTTGATGCCCCTCGGTTGTTCAAGTGACTGGGCGTGTGTGTGATTATCCTCATCGAGACGAGTCAGCACTCGCGTGTGTGCTGTGTGCGTGCGAGCAGCGTACATGGTGTTGGCTTCTCATGTGTGCATTCATCTTGTGCGATTGTAGTGGAAGTGCGCAAGGAGATCCGGCACAACGAGGGCTTGGAGGCGCTTGTTGAGCTTCTCTCTCTCGAAAACGCCGACAACGAAATTCAGGAGAATGCGACGCTGGCGCTCGCGCACATGGCCGCAGACTGTGAGTTATTGCGCGTGTGCGTGCGTCTGTGTTGCAGATTAGAGTGGTGTTGCGCGTGTATATCGATTCCCCTATGTGTATCTCCCACTGGCAATCTAGCACGTACATACCTTGCTGCAGGCGCCGCTGTCCCTCTGTCATTGGAGTGCTGCTGCGCGTGTGTGTAGCGGTGCCGCCGTGTGTGTTCCGTAGTGGTGAACTCGCATGCATGTGCCCTGTTGCGACTGTGCACTCACTCGCCGCTGTCCCTCTGTCGCAGTCGCAAGCAAGGTGGAGATCTTTCGGCTGGGCGGCCTTGAGAAGGTCGTCAAGCTGCTCCAGCACACAGACCCGGATGTCCAGGGGAACGTCACTCACGCACTGGCGCTGATGCTCGAGGAGTGTGAGTGCTCTGGAGCGTGCGCAATTGTGGCGAGTGTCGCGCAGTGAATTGTGTGTGTTGTGTTGGCGTGCAGTTGACAGCGTGTGTTGAAGAAGGGGGGGGGTCCGCACTCGACGGCATAACAGAATAGCTCTCCCTGCAAATGTTTGGCCTTGTGTTGTGAGCTGTCGCCCACACTCGGACCCGTTTGTCCGCAGACAACTGCCGCTCTGCGTTTGGCAAGCTCAACGGCATTGGTCCGCTGCTCGATTTGCTCGTGTCGGAATACGCCGAAATCCAGGAGCACGTCCTCCTCAGCATATCGAAGTGCGCGCAGGACGGTGCGTGCTGCGTGTGCCCACTGTGTGTGTGTGTGTGTGTGTGTGTGTGTGTGTGTGTGTGTGTGTGTGTGTGCGTGCGTGTGTGTGTGTGTACCTTTGTGCCTTTGCATACCTTTGCATATTGTCATGCGATGTGCGGCACTGAATGTCGACCCTGTAATGCAGCCTTCAACCGCGCCGAAATCCGAAAGCTCGGCGGCATTGAGAAGCTCGCCGGTTTCCTGGACGCCAGTCACGAGGACCTCCACGAGGCCACGCTTAACGCGCTCGCCAATTGCCTCGAAGACAGTGAGTAATGTTTGCTTGCCATAACAGTGCGTACCCTTGTTTGCGTGCCACGCGCAGGATTATTTGCAATATGCGCATACGCGGAAACCTCCTAAAACCTCGCGCCCACACAAACGCACGCACCCGTGCACGCTCACGTTCTCAAGCGACCCTGCGTTGTCCCCACCCCACCCCCAACAGACGAGTCGATGGAGATTTTTCAGAAGAGCGGGGGACTGCAGGCCCTTCTCAACCTCATGAAGTCGTCCGAAGCACCCGCGGCACTTCAGAGCGCAGCACTCGCCATCGCGCGATCGGCGAAGGCGGACGAGAGCCGCCTCATTGTCTCTGACGAGAACGGCATCCCCGCGCTCCTTCGCCTCGTCGGCTTTGAGCAGGCGAGCGTGGCCGCCGCAGGAGCTTACGCGCTTGCGATGCTGTCGGAGAGCCGTGGGTGTCGGTGGCGCTATTCCTGGTGTTGTGTTCGAGGCACGATGCACTTTCTCTCCCTCTCTTCCTCTCTCCCGCTCTCCTTTTCTCCGCTCAATTCCCTCACTCTCTTTCTGCACCCTTTAACGCTTTGCGCCCTATTCCTTTGCCCACGCGCTCGTTTCGCAAAAAGGGAGCATCTGCGCTGCGATTGGCCAGCTCGACGGCCTTGCGCCGCTCACTGCGCTGCTGTCACGTGAGGACCCCGAAGTGCTTGAGAAGGCCTCGCTCGCCCTCGCCAACTGCTCCGTCAACAGTGGGTGTTGTGCTCAAATGTCGCCTTTGCCTGTGTGTCTGCTTCAGTCGTTGTGGATCTTTTTGTACGCGCACACATGTCAGCATGGGTGTGTCTGGCGAATGTGTCCATCCATGTAAGCTCTCGTTCTCACGCCAACGTCGCCTTCCCTTTTGCCCCCAGTGGAGAACCGCAAGACCATCCAACAGCTCGGTGGCATTGAGATTCTCGTGGGCCTGCTGTCAAAGGACTCGTCCCCCGCGACACAGGCGAACGCCGCCGTCATTCTCAGCAACCTCTCGAAGGACGGTGCGTGTGTGCTACACAACCTGCACTCCCATAGTACTCCCATAGTAATGCGTCTATAAGGCATCCACTTTTCGTTTGTGCCTGCGCGAATGCCACTCACGTGCTCTGCTCCCAACTGCGCCTGGATGTCACTCACGTGCTCTGTTCCCTCTACAGCGACGGTTCGCGCGGACATTCGCAAGGCTGGCGGCATTGCGGCGCTGGTACAGGCTGTGGAAACGACCAAGGACGCCGAGGTGCAGTCGAAGGGCGCCCTCGCGCTCGCAGAGGCCATGTACGATGGTGGGTTACGTGACGCGTCCGCTTGCCGTGTGTGCCTCTCTGTTTGTCTGGGACGGCGTGAAACTGAACATATAGGTTGTTTCGATGCACAGTTTGGATGTTTTGCTTATGCTATTGCGTGCTTGCGCAGCCGAAGGGCGGGCTGAGCTGCGGGAGAGGGGTGGCGTGCGGATCCTCGTAAATCTCTTGAAGTCCGAGTCGCAAGATGTGCGACGAAACGCATCCTGGGCCATTGCGTCGTGTGCTGGCGATGGTGGGTATTCGCAGGCTGTTGCAGAGTTTGTCAACGTGTGCTTTCCAATGCACCAACGCATGTTGCATTTGCGCACGCACTCACACGCCCGTTCAACAATGCAACGCGCAGAGCTTACGGCGCAGGAGATTACGAGCGAGGGCGGTTTGGAGGTGCTCCAGGACCTTGCCGAGTCGACGACGAAGCAGAACTCAAAGTTTGCGTCGCTCGCACTCGACAAACTGCTACATCACAGTGAGTGTCCCCAATTTTATCAATTGCGCTGTTGTGAGTCCCGAGGGTTACCTCTGCCGTATTGCCAAGTTGTCGGCCACACAGCTTGCCTCGCTGTGCCGGTGTTGTCACTATCGACGGCTGGCTTCGTTGTCCCTGGGTTTCGGCGGCACCTTCGCCCTCGTCGTACACGTGTCTGCATGACACCAGCTGAACAGTGCACGCTCTCGCAGATCTCTCCGCCAAGTACTGGCTGCGCGGCATGCTCGCCCCTTCGGACCACACGCGGGATGGCTTCTACGACATGGGGCAGGGACGGTCGGGCGCTTCCTTCGCGACGCTCCCCGACCTCCAGGCGCGCCCCATTGACAAGCGGAGGGCGGTCATACTCGTGGATTCGGCCTCCGACGCCGAGTTTTCCCGGCAGGTCGAGTACGCGACGCAGACGGTGAAGCCGTGCGAGAACGTGCGCACGCAGGCGGAGCGGCTGGCGGCGTTTGTGGCGGACTGCATGGGCGGCGTCGTTCCGCCCTCGCGCCTTGCGAACTTCGGCTTTGAGCTGCCAATTGGACAGTTGAAGGTGCGTGAGTGCCCGTTTGTTACTTACTTGGTTATATTGTGGAAGGACAAGGAGCCCTTGCCGTTACGCGCGAAGTGAAGTACTCTGCAAACGCAAGTGCTAATGTGGCCTTCCCCCCCCCCCAGATTGAGTTCCAATCGAACGTGGTCCCCATTGGCTCGGTGCGTACGGGCATCTTCTACCACCGCGCCCTTCTCTTCAAGGCCATCGCAGACCGCATCGGCCTCGCCGTTTCGCTCGTGCGCGGCGTTTACAACCGCGCGTGGAACACGGTGACCATCCTCGATGCCACGACGCCCCTCGAGGCCTCAAACAGCGGGCGCGTCCCTTCGCGCGGCGGCATGCGGGAGTACATTGTCGATCTCATGCACGAACCCGGACGGTTGTACGACATTACGTCGCCCGAGGCGCAACGATACATGCGGCTGTGAAGTGTCTCGGCTGCGCCGCTGCGTCTTTGCCTCGCGTGTACCCACTTCTGCGTATTGAATTTGCTGGTCCCGTGGCAATGGACCTCCCTTTCAGTTGCGTGCGCCAAAATATAGCCACTTACTGTACGAAGGACTTCGTGCGAATGCGTGGGGGTTGTATGAGCCAAAGCATAGCCGCTGACTGTACGGAGGTCTATGCGTGCGAATGCGTGGGGGTTGTATGCGCCAAAACATAGCCGCTTACTGTACGAAGGACTATGCGTGCGAATGCGTGGGGGTTGTATAAGCCAAAACATAGCCGCTTACTGTACGAAGGACTATGCGTGCGAATGCATGGGGGTTGTATAAGCCAAAACAAAGCCGCTTACTGTACGAAGGACTATGCGTGCGAATGCGTGGGGGTTGTATGAGCCAAAACATAGCCGCTTACTGTACGAAGGACTATGCGTGCGAATGCGTGGGGGTAGGATCCCCGTGGCATTTCGAACGTGCCGTTTGAGCCGCGTCGACGACTCAACCAAGGGTGGACACAGAGAACACACTCCGAAACCCTCACCCTAAACTAGAGAACGCTCTCGAGCGCGCACATTGCACCTGGGGGTATTTGAGGGCAGATTTCGTCCAGACTTCCACATAACAATTTCTCGGCTGACCGGAGCTATTTTTATCTCCGTCGTGTCAACAGCCACCGACACTCCTACTTGGCCCGCACGCACACACGCACGCACGCACGCATTCCTTTTCCCTCTCTTTTCTCTTCACTTTCGGCCTCTGTTTTGCGTTACTGTCTTTGAGGTGTATTGTAGCGGAAGACTGTGGGCGCGGAGAACAGTGGGGAGACGCATAACACTGCGGCGGTGACTGCGACGCGCGCCGATTTCATTCACACTCGAGGGAGTTTGCGTGTTTCTCTTCGTCCCCCTTTCCTGCTTCCCAGCGACCGTCGCTTCCCGTGTGTGCCTCAACCACTCACACAATGGAGGACGAAGACGGTGAGTTGTCTTTTCGGTGGTCCGATTTATCGTCGCAACGTTGTCGTGTTAGCAACGGAAGGCGTCGACACCCTCCTTTCACGATCCGCTTACTTTGCTCTTCTCTCAACTCAATGTGTACTTTTGTCTCAACATCCCTATTCGCGTGTGCGAGGAGAGTCACCCCTTCTCCGTTATTACATATGGGGCCCTCTGAGTGATTCGTCCCCTCGCACTGCTTGCGTCCCTCCTTACAATTCGCTTGGACGCAGCGGTGAGCATGGGCTCGGATATCTCTGACGCCGAGGCCATGTCGGGCGCGGAGCAAGACGGCGAAATCGCCGGCGAGAAGAAGAAGAAGAAGAAGCGCTTTAATGTGCTCAAAAAGGTGTTCTCCGCCGTGCGCAAGGACTCAAAGGGGAAGAAGGAACTGGCACGCGAGGAGTCCATCGCCAAGACATTGTCGCGAAGCGGCTCTAAAGATGCGCTCCCCGAAGACGCCGCGGCAAAGGACGACCGTTCGTCCTCGCACTCGCGCAAGTCGTCCGCCGGCGACTCGGCGAGTGCGGGTGCGCCCGCCAAGCGCACGGGATCGTTTGTGGAGGAGGCGCCGCGCACATCGATCGACTCGAAGAAGAAGTCGGTCGAGTCGCGGCCGAGCACGTCCAGCATGTCCGAACTGCGCACGCACGCGTCTGCGCTGAAGGAGGACAAGAAGAAGCCGTCGCTGCTTGCGCGCCAGAGCAGCGCGAGCCGCCTGTCGCTGTCGGAGAAGCCGGCGCAACCGTCGCCCGCGGTCAGCGTCGACAGCCTGCAGAAGTCGTATGTGCTCAAGGTCACGCTCGTGGAGGGCATCGACATGGCCATTCGCGACAAGACAGGTGTGTGTGTGTGTGTGTGTGTGTGTGTGTGCGTATTGTCGGGGATCGG
>CALSCQ010000778.1:0-16092 GCA_943704525.1 Pigoraptor vietnamica
CCCCCCCCCCCCCCCCCCCCCCCCCTCATAACACAGGCGCGATTGCATATACAGCGCACGCATACACGCACATACATACGCCGGCGCAGTTACCCACAACATAAAGATGCACACGAACTATGACCTACGCCTACACAATAGAGGACACACACACGCCCACACAATTGACATACACACACGCACACAATAGACACACGCGCACATATGCACGCACTCCGCGCACGTGCGTGCGGCCACACACTCACCCGGACAATGTTCGCACACTGCGTGCCCTTGCCAGCACCAGGGCCGCCAAGCACAAACACAACAGAAGACCGCCCAGCCATTGTTGCAAATCGCGCAATGCGTGCCTGCGGAGAAAAATTCGTCAAACCACGCTGCAAACTGTGGGGCTCGAACCCACAGCTGTCACATCTCCATTTCCTTGGCAGGATAAACGACCCGCAACTTACCAAAAACATGCAACGGTGCTCTGTACGGCACTCAGTTGGCCTTTGAGAGAGAGAAAGACCGCGAACGAGGAAGGACAGCCGTTGTTATGAAGCGTGCGTGTGTGTGTGTGTGTGTGTGATGTGTGGTCAGGCGCACCCTGCTCCCGGACAGGCATCTAACTATAGCTCTTCCCTAATTCCCAAAATAGCACTCGTCCAGCATGTTTTTTCCTGCGGTGTGTGCGTGTGCGCGTGTGTGTGCACCCTGCCCCACTTGCTCGTGCTTCGACCGTTCCGGCGCCCCCGTCCTCAATGTCTGACCCTTCGTTAAGCGCTGCGGCGGCAGCAACTGTCGACGACGACCCGTTCACCGTCAGCACTCGCCCATCGCTCACGAGTGTCGGCAGCAGACCGAGCGTGGGCTCTGCATCTTTCGCAGAGGCCTTGAATGCGATGCACAAGGGGCCTCCGTACCAGTTTCTCCTCATTCGCCCTCTCTTCGAGGCCGTGCTCGCAGACCCGGAGGCAACCGACGTGCAGCGCGCGCGCGCCAATCTCAGCCTCTTCATAATCTACAACTGGAATTGGGGGGTCTCGTTCGACAATGCCTCACGTGACACGCACAAGGCGGCCGCTGCATCGTCCATCTCGCTCCTACTCCGTGAAAGGGACTTCAGTGATCCCATTCGCGCGTTTGAGATGGGCTACTGCCACTACGCGGGCGTTGGGACCGAGCGCGACTTCGGCAAGGCCTACGCGCTCTTTCAGCAGTCGTCGACGGGCTGCATGGCGGGAACAGTGGCGGTCGGTTGGTGTCTTGCGTATGGCGACGGAATTGCGTGCGACAAGACGTCCGCGGCGCACTATTTTGAATTGGCGGCGTCCAAGTGGCATCCCGAGGGAATGCTGATGTACGGCAAGTGTCTGTGTCAGGGCGAAGGGGTTCCACGGGACGAAAAGAAGGGCCTCGCGCTGATACAACACGCCGCTGAATTGGAGAATTGGTGGGCCAAGGAGTGGCTGGAGAAGAGCTCGTACGTGGATCCCCCGCCGGAGCCGACGGTGGCCCCTGCTGCGGCCACGACCGCACGCGCGGCCTCGGCGACGCCGTCCGCGGAAGGGGCGTCGCAGAGAGAGCGGCGTTGCGCAGTAATGTGAACGTCATTAAGTTATAGCTGTCTTTGTCTGTTGTAATGAGTGGCACGGGAAAATGTGCGGGTGCTTGTGTGCTTGCGTGCACGTGTGTCGTGCGAGGCCTATGCGATGGTATGTGATGCGCACACGCGCTGTTTCAAGGAGAGCACTCTCTCGGAAACCGTTCGAGCACACGTAAGTGCAACTACTGTATTGTCACGGGCGCCGAACCAGCGGCCGCAGGTGACAAGGGGGCGACAGCGCTTGGGAGGCAATTGAACGCAAAACGCACGAAGCAAGGTGCAGAGATAGCGAGGGGTGACACGCACGCACGCAGCACGCACGCACATACGCACGCATGCACGCACACGATGCGCATGACGAACGTGCGTTGACAAGTGAGAGAAAGTGTGTGCGCAAATACGCAGAGCCGAGGTCGCGTTTTGTGCGCGCATACGCAAACAACATCACACAAACGAAATGCGCGCGTACGGGTGCCCATCACCCAGCTTCGCGCGCTCATATCGGCTCGGCGCAAACGGCCACAGCCACCACACCCAGTGATCCCTCTCCATAAACTCATGAAGCGCTTCCGAATACGTGCGCGGCGTCCTACGCTGTGGATGGGGCGACTCCAAGTGCGCGCTTGTCGAAGTGTGGGATGCACGCACGCCGTCCTCGCCGCCGTCGTTTCGCTCGGCGGCGCTCGCTTGGTGCCGCAACTGGACGTCTTCGAAAGTGGCCGGCGCAGACACCGGCGGTTCTGTTGCGGTCGGTTTGGCCGGCAATCGCTCGATGAGGGTGGCGTCGAGAATTATCGCGCCGACTTGGTCCGAGAGCATGATCACCATGAAGATCGCGAACACGAGAGCGAGGAGGAGGAGGCCGAGCACGTAGCCGCCGCGGCTGCTGGACGCGTCCGGGCAGTCTGGACACGGGAAGTAGAGGTGGTAGCCGCCGACGAGGAACAGCGAGAAGACGGAAACGATGGCCACGTAGACGAGGAAAACGATAAAGAAGCGCTGGTTGTTCTCGCCGACGCACGTGTTGACCCTGCGGTGCGACACCGAAGGTCTGTTAATAAACACGCACGCTGTTCAGGCGTAACAGATGGTGTTGGAGAGGCACACTGCAGAGACGCGTATACGACCGTTGTAACACGTGATGTCAGAACACACTATAGAGACGTACACGCCTGTGTAGCACGTGGAGGACTGTGTAAGCCGCGAGGGTTCGCTTGGTGAGTGCAAATTGCGGGTGTGCGTGAGACATTCCCACCAGGGACAGTGATGGTCCATCTTTCGCACGCAGCGACCGCACGTGCGACAGTGGTGTGCGCGCGGTGGCCGATAGACGCCGCACTTGGAGCATAGCGTCCACTCGGGGCCTTGCACCATGCCTGCGCGCAGCAGGTGACCGCTTCAGCGTGTGTGAGTGTGTGCAGCAGTTGCGTGCCACGGGATTCGCGAGACAAAGAAAAGGATCTAATGGCTAGTATGAGTGCTTGTGTGTGTGCGCGCGTGTGCGTGTGTGTGTATGTATGCGTGCGTGCGTGTGCCACTCAACACTTGTTCCTTCACGCACCCATATTGTCGTTGACATAGCCGGGGTCCATCAGCATGGTGCGTGTGTGTGCGGACATCATAAGAGCGACAATGGCCGTGTAGACTGGGAGAAAAGGGGCGGTGGAGACGAGGAGGGGGTTGGGTGGTGGGGGGGAACCACTGCTGGTTGCAAACAGTGCCTGGTGCCACTTCGAAGCTGTGCAAAAGTCCACACAGCATAACGGCAGGCTCCAATAGAGAGTCATACACGTCACACATGCGACTACATGCACGCGCAGACACACATACACACACTAACACAGACTCACACTCAAACACACACACACACACACACACTCTTACACTCACACACACGCACTCACACACACGCACACGTACACACATACACGCACACACACACACACACACACACACTTACCCACACACACTCACACTCACACCGTACACGACAGCGCGTACGAACACACTCGGCCAGCAGTAGACACTCACTTGCTGATAATACATAGGTCGCCAAGCTATCCCCAAACGCAGGGACGATGATCTTCCGCACGGCCGCATACTCCGCAAACAACACAATGGCCCATGCGAAGAGAAAGCAGAACAGGCCGAGGACGTCCTTGTAGAGCCGCATCCTCGCGCCGACACCGCTGAAACTTCAATCGAATTGTGATTGCAGCGATTGTGCGAACCTCGGCGGACACATGCGCGCACCTCGCACGCACGCATCAACACAGCATTCTCAACGGTGCGTTTGAAAGGCGGCTTCAACAGAGGAAAGACGTAAAACGCAACTTCTACGCACGGGATCTGACCCGAGTTTTACTGAGCGCGTGAGACGTGTCCCACGTCGGAAGGACGTCATCATCTCACGCAGCTAAAATGTCCGTACTCGCGGTCGAGACAATCAACAAGTCAGTCCGGGGTGGATAAGGAGCACACTGACTCAACGTTTGAACACCCTTTGCCGTTGAGCGTGTGCGCGGAAGGCATAGGGACGAAAGAACTCCCGCCGCAAGGTGCTGTGAACTCTGCATAGCTCGACGGTGGGCTGACGACGGTCACTTCGTTTGAAATCGACGGCTGCGGACTGCCAGTGTCTCAGTGGGTCAGAGTGGTACCGTGAATTCGGGCGCGCCATTGCAGCCGGGCGTCGCTTCGTCCGAGCGCATGCTGTTTGTGACACGTCGAAGGTTAAAGGGACGGCGTTTCTGCGTAATCGGCATTGAGATTAGTCGATCGCGTTGCGTCAGTCGCGAACGGGCAAACATGGCGGCGTCTGCAGGCGGGAAGAGCCCCACCAATGCGCCGTTCGAGCTCTTCTGTCTCGATGCGTCCATTCTCGAGCTTCAGGCACAGGTTCCCTTTCGTTTTACGGGAAATCTGGTCTTCCGCGTCGATTTCACGTGCGCGGAGGGTCGGGGTCTCGTCGACATGGCGGCGCTGCGTGCGGCCTTTGAGAAGGTGCAGCAGAGCCATCGCATGCTTCGCTGCGTCGTCGAGCGCGTGAAGATGCTAAAGTGGCTTGCGGTCGAAGTCGTCGACGGACTGCCGGTTCCCTTCACGGCATACGAGTCCGCGGGCACGCTCCCCGATGGACAGGACAGGGCGGCCGAGATGGTTCGCGCGTTCCTCAACAAGCAGTGGTCCGACGATGTCGAGGTTTCGAAGAGGGAGGCGCACGCCGACGTCGCCGCATCTCAGGCGGGCGAGCGAGTGGGTGCACAAGACGCTGGCGGAGATGCGGGAAAGGGCGCTGCGCCGGCGGCGTCTTCTACGTCGCACCCGCCACCACCGCGCAGGTACGAGGTCGGTCTGGGCCTCGTGGCCGTTCCCTCTGCGCGCTGGCACGCGCTTGTGGTTGTCATCAACCACTGCGTGTCCGACCTCATGGCGATGCACACGGTCGCTCGCGAGCTGCTCGTCGCGCTGTCCGGGGAAGGAGGGGAACCGGCGTCTCGCAACGACGACGCGCACTACACGACCGTGCTCCATCGCCTCACCCCGGGCTTCTTGAAGACACTCTGGAGAGGTCGTTCGGCGGTGTCGGATCTCGATGCGGCCTCGGCGGCTGTCGTGAAGACGTGTCCGTCGAATGCGGAGGTGCGCGTCGCACGCAACAGTCCACGCCACACTCTCCTCGCCGTGCGTCACATTCCTGCGGACGTGTCTGCTGCGCTGAGGGAGGGCGCGAAGGCAGCGGGCATCACGCTTCACGGCCCTCTCTGCGCCGCCGCTCTGTACGCGCAACTGCGCCGTGCGGAGTCATCGGGGACTCTGAAGCTGTCCAAGCTGCGACGGGGCCCGCCGTGTGCGAGCGACGCCGATGCGGCGACGTACTTGCTCCCCTTCGCACCCTCGGTGGAACTTCGCCGCCGCCTCAAGGCTCCGCCGGGGGACGCGGACGCAGGGTCGTGCCTGCTCTCTGCCGACTCTGTCCAGTCCAACTCGTGGTTGGTCGTGTACGACGTCCCGATGGCGCTGCGTGTGACCGAAGGCGCGCCGTTTGCGGTGTCGCATGGGGCGTTTTGGGACACGGCGAAGGCGGTGTGTCGGTTGCAGAACGAAGCGGACGCGTCGCAGGGCTTTTTGTACATTCCGGGCATTCTCTCGCACGTCGGAAAGAGCATCAGTAGCGCGCGCATGAAGACGATGGACAAGAATCAGCAGCCGATTGTCGTGGGTAACAGCGGCGCTTTCAACCCGCCGCCGGCGGTGCGCGCGGCCGGCATTGTCGTCGAGGGCGGGTGCTGCTGCTTCAGCCAGGTGTGTCTTCGTGCGCGCGCGCGTTGCCGTTGTGTGTGTGTGTGTGTGTCTGTGCCTGTGTGTGTTTGTGTGTGAGTTTGTGTCTGGGTCTCTGCGTATCTAAGTGTCGAAAGTGTCTGCCTGTCAGTGTGTGTTCAGTTGTGTGTGTTCGTGTGTCCCTGTGTGTGAGTGTCTGTGAATGTCTATGCTGAAAAAGCAATGTTTTAATTGCGCCTCAGGTACACGCGTCATGGGGCAGCGCGCCGTACGTCTGCTACGCCGGCTTTCCCAACGGCACTATCGGCGTGACACTCCAAGCGACGCACCCGTTCATCACGCAAGAGGTGCTTGACTCGCAGGCGGATGCGTGCGTCGCATTCCTCGCCGAGTACGTTTGTTTCTGGGAGGGGTGACACACACGCCGTCGTCGAGGCGGGCAAGTGACTTTGTACGGAGCTATTGTTATCAACTTGAGCTCAGCATGTCGACGACTCTCTCTTCACGGGCGCTGACTGTTACGCAGCATTACGCTTTGCCTCGTCGTTTTCAATACATGATGGTGCGCGTCGCGACTGGGGCAAGCTGTTTAACCGAAAGAGGCGCTGGACAGAGAACTACAGATCAGGCGAAACCACAATCACGTGACAAACCACAGTTGTTCCAGTTTTAGCACAAATCCCCTAGCTTATTGCCAAATATGAACATGTGACTACCAACCCCCGGATGTTGAAGAAATCGCGCGCGACTGATTGGCGAAGGACTGGCAAAACTGAGACACTGAAAAAAGACATGATCGTCCCCTTCTAAGGGGTTGTGGTGGGTGATGTGCGCGTTCTGGCGCATGCAATGTATTTCAGTGCGACCTTGTTACACGTTATGAAGAAAATGGCACCACGCCAGGGTTGTCTGGTGCGAGCGCACACACGCGCGCGCGCGCGTCAGTGTGCGTGGTGTAAGTGAGAGTCTATGCGAGTGTGTTGTCTTTGTGAAGCGTGAAGAGGTGCTGCTTTTCTGTGTGCGTGTTCGTTTGTGCATATGCATGCTTCCTTGAGTGTTCGCACATGTAGCGTCTGCCTCTCACGTGCTGAGGCAAAATACGTATGCCTGTTACATTCCCATAGGGAGAAATGGTGCTCTGCGTGTTCAATGGCACGAGGGCTCTTTCGATAAGTTCAACATACGCACCGTGCGCGATCTGCAGTTAAGCGTTTCGGTTCGCTACGACGTGCGCGTGGACGACGACGTGTTCGTCGAGTCTGAAGATGGCGAGTTATCTCAACGACAACCATTGAGTGTCATGAGCCGAGCTTGCTGAGTGTGTGTGTGTGTGTGTGTGAGTGTGTGTGTGAGTGTCAGTGAGCCAGTGGGCCGAATGCACTAGTAGTGATGTGTTTGTGTGAGTGTGCCGGCGTCAGTTTGAGTGGGCCGAGTGCACTAGTACTGATCATGACGCGTGTGTCAGTGGGTGTGTGAGCCCGCGAGCTAGTGAGCGAGAGTGAGGGGCCGAATGACACGGTCAATTCGAGTGTCACTGACTCGTGATGTCACGCTGGAACAGCGCACCTGACGACAACGGCAGGCGCTTACAATTTAACTCAAAATCATTACTAACAGTGCTGACAGTGACGGACCCACCGGAGGCGGCACCCGACGCGAGGGCGGCGGTGGCGTTCTTCCTGTACTTGCTGCGCTCGTCCACCGAGTCGCCCGCGCCGGCATGTAACCGCGGCAGGCGCACCATTAAAATAGCCCGCAACGGCGGCACACACCGCGCTGGCAACTGAAGGATGGCGATGATGCCGGCGAACGCGAGGGTGACTTGGCCGGTGAGCTTGAACGTGCTGACGTCGGTGATGCTTCCGCACGTGGAACCGGTCGCATCAGGCAAGTTGGACGCCGGCCAGCCGTCGACACACCGTGAAGAGACAGTCAGTTGGCGCGGTAAGTGCCGGCTGGAGTCGCAAGCTCGCGCATCTCGTCGAGGCGGGCTTGGAGACGAGGAATATCGATGCCGTGAAGAAAGACGACGTCACCGACCTTCCCTGGCTTCCTGTATGTCTCGTTCGATCTGTTGGATTTGTATACTCGCAGAGAACATGGACATGAAGGTCTTCGAAGTATCCGACACACCCCTCGCCCACGATACTGTCGGTCTCCACGGGCGCCCCGACGGCCACCGGCGATGAGTAGAATGCACGCGACGAACGAGAAGAACGCCGGCCGCGATTACAGCCTGCTGGGTCGGTTGAAGGCCCATTTTCTTGGCCGGACAGAGAGTTGACCGCCGATCTGAGGGGCGAATTCACAGCGACTGAAGCGTCTAGACGTCCGTGCTTTCTCGCCGGTGCAACCGCACGAAAAGTTGTGCGTGGCGGCGATGCCGCCGATGGATTAGGCCGGAGTTGAGCGCACGCAGGCACTGCGGCACTCAGAGGGACCGGTTGACTCAGACGATCAACAACAAAACGACTGTTGTTCAAATAAACTTCAAACTCATACTCAACAGTCAGTCAATTACGGAATAAAATAAAAAAAAAAACAATGCTTTCGCCAATCGCGAAGTCCCGCCAAATGGTCGCTGTGCGCGACCGACACGGGTACTCACGGGAGTACCCCTGGTGTGCAAACTGAACTTTTTGCGTATAGGCCCGCTACAGTACCCCTGGAGCGAGCGTCCCGCGCAGCGCCATCACGGTGTCCATTCAGGGGCGAAAGGGCTCGCGCAACTATCCCACGTATTGGCGATATAATTGTGAGTGGTACAGCACACTTTAATGCGTGCAAGCTGCCAGCAGCATACGTGCACGCACGCGGAGAAACCCACGCCCTTTATCGAGGCAGGTGTGAGAATGAGCAGTGAGAACGAAGGCGAGAACAAAAGGCGATGGAAAAACGCAAAAGCGAAAAGGGGATCCTCGCGCAGCTAAAAACTATTCCGACGACCGCACGACACGCAGCGTGTATGTATGCTCAACAGCCGAAAGGTAGCACGCAGCGTGGACGCTCACAACGCAGCGACGCCTAACAACTCTGACGATAACGACAATGGCACGCAGCGTGAATGCTCAGCGACTAGATGATAGCACGCAGCGAAGCTCCCCTACGACCGCGACGACGCAGAGTTGCGCATGGCCTTGACGCGCTCGGCCATTCGGTCGATCTTCGTCTCAATGTCCCTCCGTTCGTCGAGGGGTTCCACGGCGCTCTCCTTGTTGAGCAGGTCCATGAGCCGGCGAATGTCTTCCGCGCGCACGTCGGCGTCTTCCTCCTCAAGCAGCGTCACGACCGAGATGATCTCGTCGACCGACACCTGCCCGTCCTTGTCAATGTCGAGTATATCGATCAGCTGGCGCTTCTTGTCTTCCGAGGGTGCGTTGCGCATGAGCCCAAGTGCCTGCGCGAGCTCCGCGGTGGTGATGCGACGGTCGTGGTCCTGGTCGATCAGCGCTCGCAGGCTGTCCGGATGAAAGGGGAGAGGGGGAAGAAAAGGGGGGGAGGAGAGGGGGGTCATTGGACGGAAAGCATGCGGTCGCAGTGAACCCCGAGCCTTTCGCATGCACCACAACATCGGACGCACGCACAAACGGACGCCTAATATCGAACGGCAGGCGCAAACGCGCAGAACGCGCAGACGAAAAGCGAGAGTACCACTGATGCAATGCCACACGCACACACACACACACACACACACACACACACACACACACACACACACACACACACACACACACACACACACACACACACACACACACGCAATGGCAGGGCACCAAACGCGCATTCGTCCACGCACCGCTTGCTCGCGGCGGCGGCCTTGTTGAGGTCGACCTCCGCCTTCTCAATTTCCTTCTCAAGTCGGCCAATGATCTTCTCGACGCGCCTGTCCAGACGCGTCGTCGCCTTGTCCGCCTGAATTTCGGGCGCCTGCGCCTTCATCTCCGCGAGCTCCTGCGAAGTGGGCCAGGCACGTGTGCGTGCGTCAGTGGATGGGCTCACGTGGGGTCGCAATGAGGGCAAGGCTTCGCGCGAGACGAAGGAATCGGCGAATGGACTCGAGAGACAAGTAGCATGGGTGCGAGCATGCCGGAAGTAGCGGCACGTGTACACGCTGTGCGTATGCGCATGTATATGCGAGCCTTGTGCGTGTGTGCGTGTGTGCGTGCGTGCGTACATGCGTGTTTGTGCGTGTCATGCGTGCGTTGTGTGGCTGCTGCACGCACCTCCTTGTAGTCCTTGCGTTCCTCCTTCAGTTCCTCAATGTCCGTGCGCTCGGGCTTAAGCATAGAGTCCGCGGAGAGCGTCTCGACGACCTCCTTGATAGTGCCGAGCTCTTCGACGGGTATGACGAGCTCTTCCTTCTGCATGGGCCGGTTCGAAAGGGTGCACGGAAACGTAAACAGAAGAATACATGGAGTGGAAGCGGAGAATTGTGAAGAAAGACGTGCGCCAGTTTCCGTCCCGTTTGCTTGCCGCTGAGACGGGAGAGTAACAGAGGGACACAAGGAGTACGTGTTTTTCAACTACAGAGTGGATTTGTAAGACCCACCTTGCTTGCGTCCTTGATCTCGGCGGAAACCTCAGACGGAGACATTTGCTGCACAAAGGGACGCAATGCTCAGCCGAATAATAGTGCACATACCCACGCCGCCAATGAGAGACCATGCAATCCGCACAACTCATGCGCACACACACACGTGCACACACGAGCGCGCACACGTGCACACAAAACACACACACGCACGACGAGGACCCACCACAGACTTCGACACGATCTCCTCCTTCGCCTCTTCCGCAATGCGCGCCTCTTCCTTCTTGAGCATTTCCAGGCGCACACTCCGATCGACCGCGCGACCTTCGAGCTCCGTCGCATTCGCCTCGGCTTCCTCGACCTGGCAGAGAAACAAACAAACAACCAACGATTGTCACGCCGCCTGCCTTCATCGCACACGACAACAAGAGCACGCAGAACTCTTTGAAGCGCGTTCCCACTGAAAGTAAGGTAAGCGCAAAAACAAACACAGAGAGGAGATCACATCACAGCACAGCACAGAGTTGCACTCTGGCGTTCTCGAGAATCGAACCCGCGACCCACCGTTTCAATCGGCAGCCGCTTGAGCGCCTCTGCGAGTTCCTGGTTCGTCGGGACGGCGCCCTCCGTCACGCAGAGGGCGCGGGAGAGAAGGAGAAGGGACGACGGCACGTGATGGTCGAGGTGCAGCTCCAGCCACTGCTCGAGCTGGCCCTCCAGCTGGTCACGAGGTATACCGATTGCGCGCATCCCGCGGGCAAGGCACGCCGACTGCAGTTCCTGCACGGCCATGCGACTCACGCCCTCCTTGCGAATCATCTGTTGCGTATGTGAGCGTGAGTGTGTGCACGGTCAATTCCACGCGACGTATAACAAAAATGCAATTCTTCCACGGCCGGCGTTTGCGGGAATGCACTTCGAGTCGGCTCGTGCGTGCGCGAGGGTGTTGGACAGCAACATCGAGTGTTGGACAACGACAGCGCGTGTTCGACAGCTACAGCGCGTGGTGAGAGAGGTGTGCTGACAGCAACAGCTACAGGCCACCCACAAGGTCGTCGGCGCGCAGCTGCCTGAGCTTCATGCGGATCTGAAAGCGGAGAATGTTGCTTGTGCCAATCGCTGGGATCATAAGCGTCTTGCAGAGCGCGACCAGCTGCGGCCGCGACAGGCTGTCCAGCGTCAGCTCGTTCTCAAACAGCTTGGAGAAGCGGACAATCTCGTCGGTGGAGGGCGGTTGGCCCGTCTGCCGGATCTGCGGGGCGATCGCACGTGCGCATGTAAGCAAGGGGAGGCAACGCACAGAGTGGCCCGGAGTGAACGAGATATGAGACGTGTGAGTTATCCCGGGAACAAGACCGACGTGGAAACCAATCCAGGCAACAATAATGCGCAATACGGGGAAGGAAACAACAGTGACGGAGAGAGTCGAAGAGCGGCGAAAGGGAACGAGCACCAGTGCTGTGAGAGAGACGCGACTCAGGGGGGGGGGAGGGGGAGAAAGCACAATTGATGAAGGAACGAGCCAACGGAAAAGCACGAGTGAGACCAAGGGGCTACAGAGACTACAGATGAGACCAAGGAGAGTACAGGGGGACGTGCCTTCTTCATGAACGCGGTGAAGTCTGCGACCGACTGGGGACCGCCTGCGGCTGACGTCGTCACAGCGGCCATTTCCTCGACCGTCTTCTGGAGGAATTTGGCCATTTCGATCTTCACTTTGAGGAGCTTCTTCAGCTTCTCCTCCTGCGTGCGCGTGCGTGTGCGTGGTCACGTGAGTGAGTTTGCAAGCGCCAATCGTCAGTGCGCATGCAGTGTAGACGTCACACGTAAAAATTACCGCGCGCACGTTAGGACACATCACGCACGCTCGTACGCACGCACGCACACACACATACACACTCTTCTTCCGGTCACACACGCACAGTCTTGCACACGCGTAATAGACAAGCACCTCCTTGAGCTGGTCCTGGAAGGTGCTCGGGAGCATGTTGGGGAAGAGCTTGAGGAAGACCGGGAGTAGGAATTCCATGAATGGCACAATGACGAAGACGAGAAAGGGAACCATTCGGAGCATGTCGGAGGTCGTCCGGACCAGCTAAAACAGGGGAACAGAAGTGAGACAGAAGGTGAGACGAAAGAGAGCAACTTGCAAACAGATGAAACCCGCAAACGACAGAGTGTGGCATGGCATGACGTCACGCACGGACGCACGTCACGACCCCCACCATACGCACACACGCGCAAAGCAGTACCAAGATACGCACGCACCTGCTTCCTCTCCCTTCGCGTGAGCGTGTGCCCGTTCAGCAGCTGCCGCACCAGCCGGAACGTGATCTTCGTCTCGACGCCAAACAGCTTGAACCCCATGTAGTAGTGGTGCGCGCCGTCCTTAATCCACACCCACCACTCGTTCGCCTTCTCCCGCCACGTCTTCGACTCAGCCACGGCGCGCGCAGACGCACCCGACGGGACGTTGCTCCCCTCGGCCGATTTCGCGCCCTCCGCCGGTGACGTCACCTGGCCGCTCTTGACGTCCTTCGCATCGCTGCGAACGCGCGGCGACGTGTGAAACGGGCGGAGAATGGCATGGCGACCGACAGAAAAATTTCCGACGGAGAGAACGCCGGTCGGAAAAGAGGGATCCGATGAAGTCCTTGCGATTGTACTCGCGTTGCGGTGCGAGATGAGGACGGAGGCAGCGCAGTAAACGCGACCACTGTGCGCACCGCCTGCGTAACACACACAGACACGCACGCGAAAACACATAAAAACAGACACACAGACACACACACACGCACACACACACATGAGGAGATTGCATGTTAAGTTCACGTCCCTCTGTCGCGGACGAATGAATTCGCAAAATCGACAAGGCACGTGCACCCCTTTGTCGAATCATCTCCAAGGCAGCCTCACCAGCATCGCACACACGAGCATTGCGTATTCGCAACAATACGCCCCTCTATAAACACCCACCCGCGAAGAAGAGACCGACAGCAGGCCGTCCACCGACGGACAGCTGCCTCGCAAGCACATGTGCCATAGCTGGCGTGTGACACGTGAGCCGAAGAAAGCTGTTCTAATCGCACTCCATAGAGGACTGCCAAAACACAGTGAAAGGGCACCCTCCAAAACTACAAACGCAACCCTACACACAATACACGAAGAGAAGAAGCAAACAGACACGTGGAGCGAGCCGTGCGATTTGCACATCGCCCTCTTCGCCCTCTCACCTGATCCGCACGTGAGTGTTAAAATGACGTACGTTTGACGCCTGACGTGCGTTTGACGTCATTATCGATGGAGTGAAACAGCCACACCCGCGGTGCCAAGCTTCTTTTCTACAGCAGCGTTCCTTCGCCGTGTGTTCTCGGAAGCGTTCCTTCGCCGCGTCTGCGTGCGCTTGCGCCGAAGAGTGTGCTGTGGGAGAGAGAAAGACGACTGCAGTCTCTCGATCGGCAAGAAATCGCGCTACGGAAAGCTCAGTCCCCGTCACCCACGTGCCCCGAGGCCACACGCAAAATGCCAGTGGACGACAGCACGCCCATGCGGGTGACGCGATCACGGTCGAAAGTGGAGGCGACGGTGTTTTTTGACCTCGATGGGACGCTTGTGTCCACGGACATGCACCACGCGGGGGTGTACTTTCTGCTGGGGCTGCCGAACGTGTTCCAGGTGGGGCGCTTCAGGTGCACGTCTGTACTTGCGCACGCATACACACTGTGCACGCACGCACACACACACACACACACACACACACACACACACACACTCTCTCTCTCTCTCTCTCTCTCTCTCTCTCTCTCTCTCTCTCTCTCTCTCTCTCTCTCTCTCTCTCACGCGCACATACTCACGCGGCATAGTGCAAGCACTCTTGTACACGCACGCACTGCGCATGCATAGCGCACACTACGTTCCCACACACACTCGTCGGCCACGCACACGTGCGCCGATATGATCATGGAGGTCGTATGCACGCGCGTTGCACTCATGCACCATTTCGTTTGGTCTTTGACGTGTCGTCCCACGGGCACACTCTCACAGCCGTTTCTTTCCCTTTGCCCTCCGTTGCTCACTGGCGCGCCCACTCATGTCCATCGCTGTTCATTCTCACCAGCGCATCTATAAGACAATCCTTTTGTTACTGTGTGTCGTTCTCCCCCATGCCACACACTCACATCCATCGCTCTCCGTTACCTTCTTGCGCACACTCACACCCACCTCCGTCCATTCCCCCACCAGCGCATATACAAGACGATCCTCTTTGTCGTCGGTCTCCTCGTGGCAGCCATCGTCAACTCGACCCTCGGCGAATCGTACTCCGTCCCCATCATTTGCTGGCTCGCACTGCGCGGTGTCTCGGAGAGGGACGCCAAGATCGCGGCAAAGAACGCCCTCACCCCAAAGTGAGTGAGGGGACGCCGTAGTGTGTGCGGCACTCTCCGTTGCTGTCACCCTATGGCACCTACAGCCCTCTCCGCTGCCCTTCTACTGCTCCCCCCTCCCCCCTCCCCCCGCAACCCACCCCCTTCCTCTCTATTCATTGCACACTTTCTCCGGTTCCATGTATTGGCATGCTTTGATTCGCTATGTCTATGTACTTTCTCGGGCTGCGCTTTGTGTTTCGGCACGGGTTAATCCGCGATCGTCTCACACTTTTCGCGCAGGCTGCGCTCCTTTGTGCGACCGGCCATGTTGAGCGAGATTCGCAGGCACCAGCGCGAGGGACGCCGCGTGGCAGTGATCAGTGGCAATCTCCGCCCCCTCATCCTCCCTCTCTGCGAGGAGTTGGACTGCGACTGCATCTGCACGACGCCCGAACTCGACAACGCCTCGCTCACGTACACTGGGCGCGTCGTGGGCAAGCCGTGCGTGCGAGAGACGAAGGTGCGTGGAACCGTCTGCTGTGTGTGTGTGTGTGTGTGTGTGTGTGTGTGTGTGTGTGCGGGCGTGCGTGTGTGTGTGTGTATTGAGCAGAGAAGGGAGAGATCTTCCGTTGTGTAAGCGTGTGAAGTGCCTGCCCGTTCATAGCGCCGAAGCATGCCTCTGTAACGTCCCGTACCCCACCCAATACACTCGCACACACAGGTTGAGATTCTCCGCAAGATGAGCGGCACAACGACCGGCATCATCCCCAACTACCACGGCTACGGCAACTCGACCAACGACCTCTTCTTCCTGGAGATTGTGCAGCACCCGTACGCCGTTACGCCCGACTCGCGGCTGAGGGCGCGCTCGGATGCGCTCGGGTGGCCGACGACCTTCTACTGCATTCCGGACAAGTGAGGAGGAGGGAATGACAGGACAAGCGCATGGGGAATGCCTTTGCTCTGGGCCGCTGTCTCTGTATCTGCGTGCGCGCGCATCTCTCGTCAGCACTTTAGTAGTTCGTCACGTATTTTCGATGTCTGTTGTCGAACATTTTCTTCTGTCCTACACTCGTCTTTGCGTGCGTGTACGTCGCGCTTTGTTCCGAGTCGCTCTTGGCTATTGCCAGTGTCTGTTATGCAGTTGCGCCGCTTTCGCATGTCGTGTAGACGTGTGTGCGGCGAGATGATGATACACTGGCACTTTATCGCAACCGCCAACACATACACCTTAGCAAAAACACACCCTCGTTCCCTTCAGCGCCAATTATCAAATGCATCTCTGGGCACAGTTAAACTTTAACCCCCCACCAACTCCCCCCCCC